>JABMIG010000379.1:0-112190 GCA_013187285.1 Cyclotella cryptica
GCCCCATTGTGGCACCAGAGCCACCTTGGGGCACCCCAAATTGTCACTAGTGCCAGTTTGGGGTGCCCCAACTTTTCACTGATGAGGGTACATAAGTATGTAGTTTGAAATGTGTTCGTCATGGTTGTACCTTAGAAAATACAGTGCCATTTTGGGAAGTCCCAATGTGGCACTGCTGTAGTCACATGACTATTCTTCATGAGACAACATAACCTTTTGAGACAACATAACCTTTTGTTTAGAAAACACTTAATAACATTTTCTATTGTTGTGTTCTAGTTAAGCAGAGTTCTATAGATCACACTTCGTTCTTATGTCACCTCTACTGTCATGACAATGTTAGATTTTATTTTGTCACCTGAATTTCCGATCTGACATCATAGACATTTTACCAATAACAGAGTAGAACTGATTGATGAAGAAAGAAGTTGTCATCAAAAAGGAAGATTTGTCAATGTAAACTGCTTTCCCGCCTTCAAGATCCTCTTTTGGAAAGCAAGAGAATCATTTGCATGTTAGAAGTGGTTGTGGGACCCATAACTTCTGAGTAATCATCTATTGAGATGTTCCATAGATTGCCTGACAAAGCATTTTCTAGAGGAAAGTGGAGTTCTGAGCCTGTAATGAAGTGTGATTTTCACTCAAGCTTGACATTTTGGCAATGAAACAGTCACAGAGATGTGTAGATATGATGACTGGTAAATGCCAAACAATATTAAGACAGCAAACTTACGGAACCAAACTCACGGAACCACTGCTACATACCAGCCCAACATCTTCCTCTATCCCCCCAATCACATCAGGACATTCATCCATGAAAGAAAAAATCCAATTCTTCCTCAGTGTTTTATCCGATGTTAATATTTTGGCATCGAAACAAATCTAGAAAAACGTGAAAGGCATGATTGTTTTAATGGAGAAGGACAGTTGACAAAAAGAAAGTATCATCTAAATGTGGCTCACGAGGTGTCGGCGCTTGAACAACCTTCATCCACAGTTGTTATGGAGATTGTTGGCGGTCCAGATGTGGGATCTGTAATAATGTCTGGAGGACAAAAATTCCATGGTAGCCAGATTGGCTTAGCAGTTGGTGACATTGCAGGAGAAACCGGAATAGGAGAAAGATATGAAAATGGATCGAGACTTGATGATGATTTGATTGATCAAAAGTGCTCATTGTTGATGTGGAACTTGTCGGTGGAGGGAGCGTTTGTGTAGAGGTAGGAAGATCATTGGTAGCAGGGGAACCAGATAATCCTGGAGAAGGCTGATCTATTGGTGACAGAGTTGGTGAAGAATCACTGTTGATTACTGAAACGATAGTCATTGGTGGATAATGTTGTGACGGAGCACTACTTGGCTTAGATGACGGTATCTCGGCGATGGTGCAAGAGTTGGCATTGTCGTAGGGTGCTTTGATGGCAAAGGAGTTAGTCTTAGAGATGGCTGTGGCTATGGTGGTTTTGTTGGTAGTCCTGTCGGAGGTCCAGTGGGATGTTTGGTAGGGGCGCGGCCAAGCCATTCGTCTTCCTTATGGAATTGTTGGCTTGGAATAGGCGAAGGTGCGCAATTGTCAACTACTACATTGGATTGCAGTTCCGATGGGTGCGTTGGATGATGTGTGAAAGATCCACGTGATGGCGTCGAAAGATCCACGTGATGGCATGGAAACGGAAGCGAGCAGATGGCCTATCTACTTAGGTCAGAAAAGCATGTCAGAATTTTCGGTGTTTGGGTACCCCTAACACTCTACTTCAACTGAAAACGCGCCCCGAATCTTCACTCGTTTGCGATTTTTTGGCCAGTGCCACAACGGGGCTGTTTTTGTCCCAGTTCCAGCACTGGGCGAAAATGACGTCCCAGTTCCAGCACGGGGCCGGTGGCCATTTGGTACCCAACATATATAACCGTCCGGCAATTGACTGGTTTTGTTACATTTCGGGGTAAAGAATATGTCAGGCTAAAATGGTCGAACAAGAAGCATGATATATGTGCATGAAAGGCCGTCGTCTGAACGGAAACGCCAAAAGCCTGATGTTTTGACTTTATCCAAGATTGGGGAATTGTTTAAGTCTGAAAGAAATGATGATGTCACTGTCATAGTGCTCTCAGACAAGCAGGAGGCTTTGTTAATGGAAATTTACCCAAAGATGCGGAAAGAGGCTGCGAAATTAGTGAAAGAAGGATTACATCGTGACACATCAAGAAATTTGTTTTGAACGATCTGTGGATTATTGGACGAGGGAACTCATCAATGCATATGACAACGTTATAAAGAATATTTACTATTTGGAAGTTGAAGGGCACCCTGTTGATTTTTTGGACGAAATAGAAAGAGAGGACAGTTTGAAGGTCTACGCATCAGTATGGGAAGTGGACGATGATGGTGAACTTGTCAAGACAAAGGATGGCAAGGCAGTTCTCAACAAAGAACCTTTGGCTTTGCTTTTGAAGATAATAGGGGACCTACTATGCAGAAATATTTTCGTGATGGTACAGATGGGAACGTCTCAATCCCTTGCGGAAGCGCACAAACTAGCGCATAAAAATGTTTAAACAAAAATGAATGAAGAAAGATCATTTTATGAGTCGAGAGTATCTTGGAAGAAAGTCAAGGGTGACTTGGAGACTGATGCCCCACAAAAGTTGGCAGATCTTTCTCTTATGTGGGAAAAGATGACGGGTTCTACTCCAGGAACAATTTCAGAATGCAAAGGTCATGCTGGGACTTTCTCGGTTTCGATTCCAATAGGCCAATCGGAATCCGTGACAGAATTTTTGAAAATTTCGTATTGCCCCCTCTCTTGCCTTTGTGGGGCTGTTCAATCGGCCATTCCGATCTGATTGACCAATGGCTCAATGGAGTCATTCCCACCAAGTCATTTTTTTCCTGCCAAGTCTTTTTATCCACACATCACCGCACATCAAGACAGTCTCCCATCCAAATGTCATGCACATTTCACCACCTCCCACGGTGAACACATGACAAAAAAACCCAGTCCTCATGCTCGTTACCACTGTGTCTGCATTTCAGAAAATACGGTTCGGGTTATCAAATTTCATGAGCGAAATTGCTAGCATCGATGGCAGAGGTTAATCTTGTGCCTACCCGACTACCAATGTTTTAAATTCTCATTTTGTGGTACAATATTGTATTGATCCGGTGAGTTTTTTTTTTTTTAAAATTTTTTTTAAAACAACAAACAAAAAAAAGAATGAGGCCGTAAAGAACAAAAGATTGTTTGTTGAGATAATGAGCAATCGGATATAATGTTCAATCTTTGGAAAAGGGAGTGGGATGGGTGCATTATTTAAAGTGGCAGAATCCATCAACGGTTGGTTGTGGGGTTTACCACGGCACTGCACAGTGAAATAGTCGTGGGCCACATGTGTTTCATTAAATTAGGTTACAATTTGTTGTTCATGAGAGTATTCATAAGATCCCATCACGAATTTAAATTTGATTATAGCGCATGCTCAAGGAGCTTTTGTAAATATAACATTAACATTAAGGTCACATGGAGTCTTTCTTTCTATAAGCAGCAGGCTGAATGTCCTTCTCTAACCTCGTCCAAATAGCAATCCCCCCCGATCCACCTCTAGCAACCATGGCCTTCTCACTTGCCCCAATCATGGTAAACTCCGGCATCTTCGTCAACCCGCCGATAAAATCCTCCGGTCTTTTTCCCAATCCCATACCGTCAGCCATAAAACGTGGTACAAACTTAGTAACATTCGATGAGAACAAGAACACATCATCGATCCCTATCCCCATTTGTCTCCTTCTCTCATCAAAGGAATATTTCCCCAACAACGAAAGCAGGATCCCATCGGCATCTCATCCAATCCCATTCCCAAGCTTGTCTTCGTCAATCATGGCAAAGGCAAATATTGGCACCGACTTGAACGTTGGTGGCCCCGATTTCCACGATGATGGTGGTCGTCCAGTGGCCAATTGTAATTTCACAATCCCCTGCATCGTTCCCATAATTGTTGTTTGCATCATTCCCATAATTGTTGTTTGGCCTCCGGTGATTTGTAGAGTTGATGGGCAATTTTATCAATGGATCGTATGGAGGAGTAGAGTTTGTTGGATGCGGTTGGGCGGATGTGGCGCAGGAGTCGATGATTTGGAAGGCTTGGTGTAGAGTTTTTGTTGCTGTTGTTGCTGTTTTTGTTGTTGTTTTTGCTGTTTGGACTCTGTGGTTGCTTTGCTGGAGAAAAGACGATGACGGTGTTGGTGTTGGTATGGTAGTGTTGGAGAGTATGCTTGGATGCGACGGGTGCGAAGGCATGCGTGGAAGATGTCAGCGGCAACCACAATTGCCGCGAAGTTCTCGTGTAGGTGATGGGCAATGATGCTACTTGAGAGCGGGAGCGGGGAAATGTGTGTAAAGATTACATGCAAAATCTCGATTGGTCAATTGAATCAGGCCAAAACCTCGAGGTCCAATAGGAGCCGCTATTGGACTATTGAACTCGTGATTAATCCGATCGGTCGATCCAAAATGGGGTGCCAATTGGATTGGAAGCATTCGTTGGGCTTCACAAAGTCACCAATAGTGGGTATCAATCGCCCAATACGCTTCGTGGGACTCACTCGAATCCGATCGGATTGGCCTATTGAGCCTACAAAGTCCCAGCCTCATGAACCCAATGCATTGGTAAAAGGTGCATTGATATCAGGGAAAGCTAACGCTATCAAAAAAGTCTGCGTCAAGAAAAGGGAACGCACGAAGTGTTGTATTGAATCCTGTAGCAGCTATGTCCACGCCATCTCCAAGGATAAAAAGTTTTGCTACAAACATGCCAAACCAGATGACAAGAAGAAATGTGCTAATTGTCATAAAAATTTTGCCCAAGTTGGTGGCGGGTTATGCAGAGGTTGTTTTGGTGGCAAAGCGAAAGCAAAGCAGTCCTTACGATGCAAAATTTGTAAACTGAACACAGCTGGTCGTATCAGCGGGAAGTGTGTGGGTTGCCTTGATGTCAAGTGCTTTGATGTGAAAAAGAAGCGTGTCAGGAAAAGAAAGCCAAACAAGTGTCTTGGTAAGCAAGGAAAGAGGCAGAAGACATGAGAATGTCAAGCTTTGGTGCGAAAATAACACACGGGGACAGGTAAATAACAATCGTAAATCTAGATTAATGATTTATAATTATTTCAGGCTAAATAGAACCATGCTCTCTATTTTGTCTTGATTGTTTCAATCCTCTTCTCTATGTCGTCCAATTTTGCTTTCGCCTCACACAGCGCAGCTTTGAGGTATTCAAAACGTTGTCTGTCAGTTTCACAAGAAGGAGTTTTAATCTTGGATATAATGTCATACATAGCATCCAGTTTGTCGACATTAACAATGTCCTCCGGTTTCCTCTGGCAGATTATGGCGAGGTGTCCAGCATAACTCACCCCTGGCCAGGTAATGTTCAGCACTTTTCTTGTAATTGCTTAATGGTATGTCATCTCCCATTTGGCCTCCGTTGCCACCAAATCTAGCAACCCTCCTATCTCTTACAACTTCCTTAGATGACAATAAGTGTTCTGCATAGCATTCGTACAAGCGTGCTAAACGATGGTGCGATTGCGCTACAAGTTCGTGAAACTCCCATCGTATGTTTCAATGTTGAGATTCAATGCTGTGGAGTATTCTTCAACGGCAGGTGCCAAAAGCCGTTGATTGCTTGGATTTGACCTAAATTTTGGTGGATTGTAGCAAGATCTTGTTTCATTCTCTTTACCTGTTCATCTGTGTATTGATGGGGAGGAATTCCGTACTCCTCGAGAAATGCAACTCCATCAAGTACTATGCCAGCGGTGATGACCCTTGCTTTCTCGAGGTTATGAAAGGCGTGTTCGTGAATTTCTCTGAATGTTTCCAGACCAGTTTGGTTATTGATATCAACTAGTCACTGCAACTCATTATATGTGCTGATGTTCAGGAATGATTTTCCAAGTTCAGAATACAATGGGGCCACCGCAGAAATAAACTTCATGGAACTTTTCGTCGTCAGTTGCGTCGTCTGGTAGCCACTTCTTCAATTCTTTGTCAACTACAGTTTCCAGGTACTGGCAGAGCATCCTTGATCCAACGTTGTGGTTCCCGTGTGAGATCATATGGAATGCAAGTTTACAGCGAGTGTCGCTGTTATCCGAATGTAGAATGACATCGCCCATAAGAGCGAAGTAGTCCCCCATCCATGTGTTTCTTTCATCTCCACTTTCCATGATGATGCTGTGTTCATTTTCCACAATCAAGGAACGCTTTTGCAGTGTTGACAGGCTGGCAGTTGGGAAGACAAGGGTGTGAAATAAGAGGAATGGGTGATCTTACCGATTCCATTTTCTAGCCATGGAATTTTTGTCGAGGAGGGACTGCCTGGCGAGTGGCATGTCTTGTTACGGAGATTATCGACGGGCTGAAATTTTGTCATGTGTGTCTACTGTATTTGTACTGATTCCTATGTATTATTTTATCCAGGTGTCGCGCCATTTTCCATCAATTGATGCGAATCATACATGTCACCATAAATCTCTATTGTACACAATCTCTGCATGACACAAAGACTGAAGACTGTGCCAAGCATGGCATTATTATTTCACTAATGGCTCGGACCAAACAAACTGCTCACCAGTCTACTGGCGGGAAAGCTCCCTGATACCAGCTTGCCACCAAGGCTGCTCAAAGAATGGCCCCTGCATCGGGTTAAAAGCCTCATCGTTATCGTCCTGGCACTGTTGCACTTCGCGAAATCCGCCGCCACCAAAAAAGGCACAGATCTTCTTATCCGCAAGGTGCCAATCCAGCGCCTTGCAAGAGAAGCACTGCAGGATTTAAATAGGCCAGGTTCCTATCCACATTTCACCGCAGAATGTTTTCAGGCGACTTCTTTGTTGGCTATTCAAGAATCTGTGGAAGCAGTCAGCGTCGGACTGTTTGAGGATGCAAACTTGTGTGCGATCCATGCCAGGAGGGTCACCATCGTGCTGAAAGACATGCAACTTGCACTGCAAATAAGAGGGGACTCTGAACTGATGTGCCCCTGATGCTTTTTTGGAGATGGGGGAATTTACGTGTGGGTGTTTGAGTGACTCGGTGTGAGGATGGGCTTGTTGGAACCTCCATGGTGTTCATGTCTCTGATTCTGAAATCCCATGCCGCTTCGGCTTTAAGTAAAGTGTGATCGACACACGACAGGTCTTGTCCACTTATGATGATGTATCAACCTTGATAGTGCCATAGTATTAATGATCATGTGGGGCTTTGCTGGTTCTTGGTGCGGAGGAATCGCGTAACATTATTATGCCAACTAATTGAAGAACAATTAATTATGCACACTATAGTTTGTCGTTGTTCTTTTATTATTTATACAGTGCCTATACTCCTTTCTCCTGCACGTTTTTGTATGGTCCCCGTCCTAGTCCCCTTAGTATGATGCTTTGTTGTGTTCTGTCAAAGTACTTTCACACCCAACCTCATTCACAACCTCTCATATTCCCTTCGAATTCGCCGGGAGAGTTGCATATCATTTGGCATGATGATAACCTGGCATGGATGGCACACAAATTTGTGTCTTCCATGAGTCCAATAAGGTATGCTTCAGAGGCCTCCTGTGATGCTGCCAATGCAGTGGCTGTATAATGCATATCACCGCGGAAATCCTGCGTAACTTCCCTCAAAAAGCGCTGGAATGGTAATTTGCGAATCAGAAGATCCGTGCTTTTCTGGTACTTACGAATCTCACGGAGTGCCACAGTTCCTGGACGATAGCGATGGGGCTTCTTGCAACCTCCTGAAGCAGGTGCACTCTTGCGGGCTGCCTTTGTCGCTAGCTGCTTTCGGGGGGCTTTACCACCAGTAGACTTGCGAGCAGTTTGCTTCGTTCGAGCCATGTTGTCTTCTGATGATACTACACCTTTGGGAGAACACCTGATGCCAACCGGTTCTGTTAGTATTGAAAAACTGTGTCAGGCTGAAATTGAATAGTGTTGTGTTAGAAGAGAGGGTGCGATTGAATGAATGTGAGTTCTATTCACACTTGTCACAAGATAGTGGACCCATGTTGTTCCGTCACAATGATTTTTTTGGTGGATGCTTCATAGAAATCCCTCATCTAAAAGAACTAACTGGACTAGGCCCAACAAAATATCTTTGATGTACAGACTCGTGATTGAGGAAGTTTCAGTCATGAACTACCGTTATGCCACCTGTACACTCTGGGGCTAATTTTGTGTAAAAACTTAGCGTGATAATCAAAAATACGGCTTAAGTAATGTATAAAAAATCAGGTAACCCACCCGTACACTCTTGAAATTCCGGTAACCTCCCTGTACACTCTGACGTTTTGCGAGTATACCGGGAGGTTACCGGTGTTTTTCGTTTGCAGTGCTGTAAAACAGCTCAAACACCCTACATAAACCTCAGCCATCCGCACCACCCAACCCCAAGAGAGAGCAACACAACAAAAACAAAGATATATAGAGAGCACAAACCCAAAGACAATGGCACACCAAGGGCAGCAAGACCCAAACAATGATGCCACCAGGACAATGACAAGGAGACACCTGCACCCCAATGGTGCAACACCTCTCTTTTTTAGGACAGAAAAAGTAATCTAGCTTACTATGGGCAACATACATGCTACACTAGTACTGGCAAGGCTGTGCAGATCTGGCAGTAGTCTCTACCTACCAGCCTATTATCCAGCACTAGCTACCATATGTAGCAAGGTCCCAAGCCTCATGGACTCCCATTATCCAGATAGATATTGATCTTTAGCTGTAGTTCATAATCTCTCTAATGTCGCGTCCATGAACTTCTCCCTTCTTGTCTAGCATCATATCTACAGATGTTAGAGAGACCTAAACCACACATCAGTCCATATCAGAACAACATCCTCCATCGTGTTAATTTCATGAGAAGCTGTATTTGCAGTCATGCCTCACCAGTCTCTCACAAAAATCTCCAGAGAACCCACCCATTCAGCACACTGCAAACGAAAATCACCGGTAACCTCCCCGTACACTCAAGTGTACGGGGAGGTTACCGGAGCCCTCGGAATGGTATCTTCCGGTAACCTCCCGGTACACTTCTGTAACCCTCCGGTAAACTAGTGTACGGGAGGGTTACCGGAGTCTACCGGGAGGTAATAATTTTCCAGAGAGGCTTAGACATGGACTACGAGGAAGCCTGCAAGGCAGATAAACAGGCTGAGGCAAAACTGACTGCATCCACTGCGACCAAAGCCAGGTACAAAGGGACAGATGAAAACTCTCCTGTCCTCCAGTCATGGAACAAAGCAACTGCTGCTAAAATCCACACCAGTGAGGCACTAGTGTCCACTGGCCAAGTGATCTTCCTGCAGTACTCCACTCAACTGTCAGAGACTGCCAGTAGTCCTTGGACCACCATTGTCAAGGAACAGATGAACCGTGAACCCTGGACAGATGTGTATGGGACTGAGCATCCCACAATACGCCTGGCATATTGGACCTCCTTTAAGGAGTGTGTCCAGTTGCATCTGCAGACCGTCTTTAGGACCAATGCAGCAGAGCAGGAGCATTTCTACATCAGCAATGGGCTTAAGAAACCAAACAGGGTACCCATCAGGGACTTTGTGCAGAGGATCCAACACCTCAACGGGTATGTGTGACATAGGCCAAGGATCACACTGGCCTGAAACATGCTATCTGGCCTGGGAATCAAACCCAGGACCAAATAAAAATAGGATCATGTGAACATCATGATCCACACAATAACATGACCACTGCCATGTGGAACTTGTCCAACAGACGACGGACGACGGCCAGACCGATCGAACGACGCACGACGGCCAGACCGTTTAAAAAATTTGATTGCTCAACTTGAACAGATCTGAAAGATTTGACTGTTCAACTTAAACAGATCTGATCGCACCACATCAAGATCCTGGCATCATACCAGGACCATGTAAAATCCCACATAGGAGTTAATTCCAGCTCAGTGGTGCTCTGTAGAACCTCTGTAGACACAATACTACAGAGGCGCAATTATCATGTAAATTACATGATAAACCCATGATAATTGATGATCATCAATTATCATTTTTGAGTAGATTTTAAGCTCATAATTTCAATTCATCAATTGCCAACACATCCTACCATTTTATTTCTACATTAATATTTTCACATCCAACTGGCTTAGGTCACTATCAGCTGATAGCCGTGGCGTGAGACCTTCCCACGCAGAGCCATCTATAAATCCATTGAGTTACTGCTTGTCTTCACTGCAGAACAATCATTTTTGGGACGACGAGGTAAGGATTTTTTTCTCCACGTCGTACCCATACTCAGTCAGCCTTCTTCACCATAGAGGCAGAGTGTATCTACGCCCAACCAGCGAGACCAACGTACCATCACGTTGTCCCGTACAAGTGCGCCAAAGAGTTTTTCAAGGCCCTGTTTGTTGGGACCCCTCTTGGAAGAGCCCTTGATAACCTCAAGATGAGCAAGGCAGTCCCAGATGGACTCAAGCCCCAAGAGTGTGGGCGTGGAAGCGGTCGGGTAAAACCACCCATCCCCTACATTCCAGAGAAGGATGACCTACAAGAGGCAGTTGAATCAACTGCCACGATCAAGCTCACCCTACCCACCAAGGTGGAGCTAAGGGTGTCCGTGTGGTCACGCGGTACCCCAGAGAAGTTCCTAGTGCACGCCCAACAAGCGATCGCAGCCATTAAGGCAAAAGGCCTACAAGAGGCCTATGAATGACTTGTTAGGGCTGAGAAGGAGTGCACAGAGAAGCTAGAGGAAGCGGTATTGAGTCGCGACCTCACAGAAGGCGAAGTCAGGGATGACTCTGCCCTCTCAAGGCTATTGACAAGGCTACTGAAGCCCAAACCAAGGCGAAGAGTGCAGTGGAGCAGGTCGCTAACCAGATCTTTCAGCTCTACTCCAACTTCCTCTCGGAAGAAGCAAGGCAGCCATGGAGTAAAATCCTGGCAGAGCAGATTGACTGCAGTCCATGGAAGGACTTGAGGGGCAATGTTCACAACACCCCCAGGAGCAAGACATGGGCCTCCTTCATGGAGTGCGTCACGTTCCATCTGCTTACGGTTTTCAGAAATGATGCAGCCGAAGCACAGAGGTATTACATTAGTAATGGCCTCAAGAAGCCCAACCGGTGCCCATCAGGCAGTTTGTGCAGCGCGTCCAGCAGCTAAATGACTACCTGGAACTATTGCCCTGTCTCTACCAGAGCAATCGGGCAACCCCGGCAACCAAGAAGGTTGGGCCCATTGACGATGCCGATCTCGCAGGCCATATCCCTTCGTATGTGCCCTGGGACTTGGCAGGCTCAGTACGAGCTAAAGGCTGAAACCGTACCACAGTGCGTTTGTGACCTGCTCGATGACCTTGAGAAGATGGAGAAGGCTTTCCCGACAGAGCGTGATCAGTCCGCAAAGAAGGGCAAGTTGAATTCCAGCGAGTCCAACAAGAGGAAAATGGTGTCGTTCAATGAACCTATTCCCAAAAGGTTCGCAAGATGGCAAGGCATTGTGCCTTATGCAAGAAGCATGGGGGCGCACATGCGACGCACAACACGTCCGACTGTCGCAAGTATGAGAAGGACGGTAAACCCAAGAAGGGATTCGGCAACGGCAAGCATGGAAGCACAGCCCTTGATAAGAAAACCGCTAGTACATTTGCTCAGCTTTCTGCAAAGGTTGAAAAACTTGAGAAAGCAAACAAAAGGCTTAAGAAGAGCTCCAAGAAGCGCAAGCGTGATTATGACAGTGACAGCAGTGACTCTGACTCCACCTGACGGGGTGGGTCCAGTAGCACATGGGGGCGCAACTGTAGTCAAAGTATTTTAACAAATAGTACTCAGTTAGACAAATGCACTACCCCTTGTCGAATAAAGCTACTGATAGTCTACTGTCAAATTCAAATTTGAATACTGAAATTATGGGCGCTAGAAGCGACCCAGAACAACAAAGTCTTAAAAAGACAACATCGAATCAGTTAACTCGATCACATACTTTTGCCAACACAAGATGATCTTGCAGCAAACCAATCAAAGGCACAAGCAAGTAAGAACAATGGCGTCACACAAGAGTCGAACAGACACCTGATGATCGTCAACCCTACCAGACTTGGAAGGGCGTGTCACTGCAGTAGTGGCAAAGGTGAAGTATGGAGCAACCGAAAGTCGAGCCCGCAGGAAAATCGAACATCCTAGCAGGCGTTGCACCAGTGACAACACCATTAAGGTACTGCTAGACAGTGGTTCTGATGGTGATCTTTGGTTCCATGAAAAGGAACGCCCATGCATTTTCCCTACTTGACTAGGCAGGTGCCACTCTCGTGGCATACGTCAAATGGGAGCTTCCTCACTAAAGGAAGGAGCAAGGTCACTTTGAAGTTTTTTGAATACTCTAATAGTCGGGAATACACTGTTACCCCTGACATAGTAGAGTATGATAAAAGAAAGATGACCAAGCCAGTGTATGACCTCATTCTTGGTTGTAAAACCATGAAAGAGTTAGGAATTGTTCTGGACTTTCGAACAAAACAAATTACAATTGATGAAATCATGTTGCCAATGAGAAACATCAATAGTCTAGCCAGCACCAAGATAGAAAAAGCCTGGGCTGTAAACAACAGCATGGCACAAGAGCCCGTGAGCACCAAAAGGCCACACAAAGGGTAGTCGAAATCCTGGATGCTAATTATGAAAAGGCAGACCTCCAAGCAGTGGTAGATGCCACTGGACCACACCTCAGTCTCCACGACAAGAACAAGTTACTGGAGTTACTCAAGGAATTTGAGGAACTGTTCGATGGGACACTAGGTGATTGGAGAACAGAGCCTGTCTCCTTTGAACTAAAGGAAGGTGCCAAACCATATCATGGCAGGCCATATCCAGTTCCAAAATAAGAAAGGAAACAACGATCAAAGAATTAAACAGATTGTGTGAACTGGGGGTGATGGAGTTTCAGCCCGCGTCAGAATGGGCTTCTCCGTCATTCATAATACCCAAAACAGACCAAACTGTGCGCATGATCAGTGATTTTAGGGAAGTCAATAAAAGGCTAGTTAGGAAGCCATTCCCAATACCCAAAATCAGCACAGTTCTGCAAGAGTTAGAAGGATTTACTTTTGCTACAGCCCTAGACTTAAATATGGGTTACTACACCATTAGATTGGATCCTGGCGCATCCAAAATCTGCACCATCATATTTCCCTGGGGAAAGTACTCTTACCTCAGACTACCAATGGGCATTGCAGGTTCACCTGACATTTTTCAGGCAAAGATGTCAGAACTAATGGTAGCCCTTGAGTTCGTAAGAACGTACCTTGATGACCTACTTTGCATCACAAGGGCCAGCCTGGATGACCACCTACAGAAACTAAGGCAGGTCCTGACCAGGTTGCGAGACGCGGGTCTAAAGATAAATGCCCGAAATCAAAATTCTGTGCCACAGAAACAGAGTACTTGGGATATGTGCTCACTACAGATGGTATTAAACCACAACAAAAAGGTACAGGCAATCCTCGCACTAACACCGCCAACTGGAGTCAAAGACCTCCGTAGATTTCTTGGAATGGTCCAATACTACCGAGATCTTTGGGCGAAGCGCAGCGACATGCTTGCCCCACCACCTCACTGGTAGGAGAGTGTGGTCATACCAAAGTCACCAGAGCCTTAGAGACCAGGAAGGTCCCTTGGCATTGGGATGAGGTACATCAAAAGCATTCAAGCGGTAAAGGCAGTCATTGCAAAGAGCGTTGCCTTGGCCTACCCTGATTACTCCAAAGAGTTTGAAATCTACACTGATGCCTCATCAAAACAGATGGGCGCAGTGATCACACAACAGAATAGGCCAATTGCATTCTTCAGCAGAAAACTCTCTGAGACGCAACAAAAATACAGTGTAACAGAAATAGAACTCTTAGCCATAGTAGAAACTTTAAAAGAGTTCAAAGGCATGCTGTGGGGGCAAAAGATAAAGGTCTACACTGACCATAAAAATCTTATCCAAGATGCCCTTGGCCTCACCTCAGACAGAGTATATCGGTGGAGGTTACTTCTAGAGGAATATGGCCCGGAAATAATCCACATCAAAGGCATCCACAATACTGTAGCCAACGCAATCTCTCGTCTTGACTACAACCCTGTCCACAATCAGAGGGACACCTGGATGACTTTCACACAGTGTTGGTGCCACTATGCATCCCACACCACATCACAGCAGCCAGCAATACACCAAGACTCCATGAACTTAGTGTTTGCTAATCGCAGTGAAGAGGAGGTAATCTATCCTCTCACAGTCAATGAGATTGCGGAGGCTCAGCTCTCTGATCCCAGCATTCAAAAATTGGCTAGTGATAACAAGTACACCATGCGCTTGGTGGAAAACACACAGGTGCTGTGTAAAGGCACAGCCATGGTCCTTCCTACAGCTCTCCGTCATAGAGCCATAAGTTGGTACCACCATTACCTTCAACACCCTGGAGCAACTCGTCTTGAGGAGACGCTTGGGCTGCGATGTACTGGACAGGTATGAGAACTACCGTCCGAAAATATGTCAAAAACTGTCACAAATGCCAAGTCAATAAACGACACAAGCACAAGTATGGCAAGTTACCTACCAAACTGGTGATACGAAATCCTTGGGAGGCGCTTTGTGTGGATCTCATTGGACCATACACTCTCAAAGGAAAAGATAAGACAGAAATTGACTTTATGTGTCTGACTATGATAGACCCAGCAACTAGTTGGCTCGAAATCGTAGAACTGCCGGTGGTAGACAAACCTACCATTCCCACGGGTACACGGGGGCGCAAGGGCATCTCAGCACATAATACGCCAAAGGTACCATATTTTGATAAATCGTCAGCCACAATTAGTACCTTGGTGAACAAGACCTGGTTCAGTCGGTACCCACGTTGTCAACATGTAATATATGACAACGGAAGCGAATTTAAACTTCACTTCGAGGCCTTATGTGACACATATGGCATAAAGCGTAAGCCGACCAGTGTCAAGAACCCGCAAGCGAATGCAATACTGGAGCGAGTGCATCAAGTCATCATGGCGATGCTCCGCACTGCTGAAATCGATATGGCCGCCTCAGTAGATGCCAGTGACATTGACACATTCCTAACTAATGTGGCATGGGCCATTCTCTCTACCTACCATACAGTGCTTAAAGCCTCTCCAGGAGCAGCAATTTTTGGTTGGGACATGCTGTTCGACATTCCCTTCCTAGCTGACTGGAACAAAATAGGAGACTACAGGCAACGCCAAACCGATCTCAATACTGAGCGTGAAAACAGAACATGCAAGGACTGGGATTACAAGGTCGGTGATAAAGTACTGCTACGGAAAGACGGTATCCTCCGCAAGTCAGAAAGCCGCTTTGAACGTGATCCTTGGACTATCACATCAGTTCATACAAATGGTACAATTGGGGTTCAACGCAGAACAAAATCAGAGCGATTAAACATTAGGAGAGTAACATCTTACTTTGAAAGTTAAAAACATGTTAAAGTTCAAAACATGTTAAACTATCTGTCTCCCTCTCCACCTAAGTCTTACGCATAATGTAGTCACTTCATCTTCCCTCGCAGTTTTTTTCTCCCATAAGGTTTTTTTCCAATCACCCTAATTCACCATTTTTGGGGGCGAGTGACATAGGCCAAGGATCACACTGGCCTGAAACATACTATCTGGCCTGGGAATCAAACCCAGGACCAAATAAAAATAGGATCATGTGAACATCATGATCCACGCAATAACATGACCACCGCCATGTGGAACTTGTCCAACAGACGACGGACGACGGCCAGACCGATCGAACGACGCACGACGGCCAGACCGTTCAAAAAATTTGATTGCTCAACTTGAACAGATCTGAAAGATTTGACTGTTCAACTTAAACAGATCTAATCGCACCACATCAAGATCCTGGCAGCATACCAGGACCATGTAAAATCCCACATAGGAGTTAATTCCAGCTCAGTGGTGCTCTGTAGAACCTCTGTAGACACAATACTACAGAGGCGCAATTATCATGTAAATTACATGATAAACCCATGATAATTGATGATCATCAATTATCATTTTTGAGTAGATTTTAAGCTCATAATTTCAATTCATCAATTGCCAACACATCCTACCATTTTATTTCTACATTAATATTTTCACATCCAACTGGCTTAGGTCAATGTGGAACTCCTGCCGTGCCTGTTTTACTCATCCAAGGCTGCAAAGTCTACGAAAGTATGCGGGCCATTTGATGATGCCGACTTGGCAAGCCACATCCTTAGGATGGTTCGTAGGAACTGGCAGGACCAATATGAGCTTAGTTTCACATGTCCACTGTGTCCGCGTCCAAAAATTGTTGAAAAAGACACCGTCCAGGACATGTCCTGGACCGGTCCTAGACACGTCCAGGACATGCCCTGGACATCTCATGTTTTTGGTGTTTTCAAATGAGGACACTGGACATTCAATTTTAGACACAGAGAACACAACAGGACACGAGAGGACATGGAGTGTTCACTTCATTTAAGGCTCCTTTTTTATACTTTCAGGTGAACTATACCAAGAGTGACGGCTGCTGCATGCATGTTACATTCATTTGAATGCAATTCATAAAGCTTGCAGCACAATATATGTTAAGATACCTAGGCATGTACCTAGATACTGTGATGTAATGTATGTGAGTCAAAACTTCTGATGACACGGGGCGGACATGGGACTCAACACGGACATATGTCCTTGTGTCCACAAAAAACCGTGTCCTTGAGAAATTAAGGACATAGGACACATCCAAGGACACGTCCAGGACATGTGAAACTAAGAATATGAGCTCAGTGGAGCCTTGGTACCACAGAGTGTCAGGGAACTTCTTGAAGTCCTTGAAGGCATCGAGAAGGCCTACCCCACCGAGAAGGTTGGAGAAGGACCCAAGACTGTAGCCAAGTCTAACGGCTCATCTAGAAAAAAATGGTCTCTTTTAGTGACTGAATTCCAAAGAAACGTCGCACAGAAAAGTACTGTTCTCTCTGCAAGAAACATGGGGGCGCACATACCACCCACAACACTCCAGATTGCCGGAAGTATGACTCCAATGGGACCCCAAAGTCAAGCTTCAAGGGGAGACAACCAAATGGAAACTCTTGTGGACTAGAGAGACCTGCTCGAGGAGGAAGTAGCTATGCGCAGCTATCCGCTAAAATCGACAAACTTACAAAGTCCAACAAGAAAATGAATTGCGCCATTGGAAAAAAGAAGCGTAAGCATCACAACATAAGTGACAGTGATGCTTCAGACTCATCTTGAGGTGATGGGTCGGGGAGTACTAAGAAATTGTGTAGTAAAATCGATTGTAATGAAATGATGAACACTTATCTTAGTACGATTAAAACTTCTCCATGTGCCAACATAACATTTTCTGATTCAAACAATACCTGTTTGAATCTGGCAGAAGAACTAGGAAATCTTCCAGCCAACCTTACACAGAGTGAAACAATAACCAAATTGTCGGACCCCGAACTGTCAGGTGACCTTTTCAATAGTGTGAACTCCCCTTTGACAGGTAAAGAAGGGCAGGTCACTACTGTAGTAGCACAAGCACACTATAAAGCAACTGAAAATCCAACCTGTAAGAACATTGAACACTCTACAGGGCATCGTACCAGTAACACAGTCATCAGGATCCTACTAGACAGTGGATCTGATGGTGATCTCCTGTTCCATGCAAAAGGAACGGAGAAACACTTTCCCTACCTGGCTAGGCAGGTGCCAAAGTCTTGGTGCACATCGAATGGGAGCTTCCTGACCAAAGGAAGAAGCGAAGTCAACTTAAAGTTCTTTGAGTATTCGAACAGTAAGGTGTACACCGTGACTCCCAATGTAGTAGAGTATGATAAGAAAAAGATGGCAAAGCCAGCGTTCGACCTCATTCTTGGATGTCAAACCATGAAAGGGCTCGGAATTGTTCTAGATTTTCGAACAAAAGAAATTACCATTGATAACATCATTTTGCCAATGAGAGACATCAATAGTCTGACCTCATCAACCTTGGATAAAGCCTGGGCTGTTAACAACAGCATGGCAACTGAACCGCAAAGTATGCAGGAAGCAATACAGAGCGTAGTTCAAATCCTAGATGCAAATTATAAAAAGGCAGACCTCCAATCAATTGTTAGCACCAATTGTACTCACCTATGTCTCCAAGACCAAAACTCGTTGCTGGAGTTACTCACAGAATTTGAGGAACTTTTTGACGGAACACTAGGTGATTGGAACAAAGAGCCTGTGTCCTTCAAACTTAAGGAGGGCGCAAAGCCATATCATGGCAAGGCATACCCAGTACCAAAATCTCGCAAAGAAACGACTATCAAAGAATTGAATAGATTATGCTAACTGGGAGTGGTAGAGATTCAGCCCAAATCGGAATGGGCGTCACCATCATTTATCACTGGAAAACAAGATGGAACTGTACGCTTTCTCACTGATTTTAGAGAAGTAAATAAACGACTAGCTCGAAAGCCGTTTCTATTACCCAAAATCAGTACAGTCCTGCAAGAGCTAGAAGGATTTACCTATGCTACAACCCTAGATTTAAACATGGGTTATTATACCATTAGATTGGATCCCGATTCATCCAAAATATGTACCCTCATTTTCCCATGGGGCAAATATTCCTACCTCTGATTGTCCATGGGCATCACAGGTTTGCCAGACTTTCAAGAGAAAATGTCAAAACTAATGGGAGCCTTAGAGTTTGATGCAGCTTACCTTGATGATTTGTTATGCATCACAAAGGCAAACCTGGAAGACCACCTTGACAAATTGAAAATGGTGCTTACCAGGCTACGCGATGCGGGCTTGCAAATCAATGCCCGAAAATCGTCATTCTGCACCTTTGAAACAGAATATCTAGGTTATACCCTCACACGAACAGGGATTTTTTTGTTTTTGTTTTGTTGAAGTCTGTTAGAGAGCTAAACTAATTGATTGAAAAAGGTGCAGGCGATTCTTGCGATTTCATTGCCGAAAAATGTCAAAGACCTCTGTAAGTTCCTGGGCATGGTCCAGTATTATAGAGATCTTTGGGCAAGACACAGCAAAGTGCTTGCCCCACTCACCTCACTGGTAGGAGAGTGCGGTCACACCAAGGTCACAAGAGCCAATAAGATGAAGAAACATCCATGGTACTGGGACACGGTGCATCAAAAAGCATTCAATGATGTTAAGACTTCAATTGCCAAGGATGTAGTTTTAGCCTATCCCAATTATTCAATGGAATTTGAGATATACACTGATGCCTCGCCTAAACAACTTGGATCAGTTATCACCCAGGGTAATAGACCCCTTGGTTCTTCAGCAGGAAGCTGTCAACAACGCAACAGAAGTACAGCGTGACCAAACTAGAACTACTGGCCATAGTGGAAACACTCAAGGAGTTCAAAGGCATGTTGTGGGGACTAAGATTAAAAGTCTACACAGACCATAAAAATCTAATTCAAGACACCCTTGGATTAACCTCTGACCGTGTCTACTTATGGAGATTGCTCCTCAAGGAATTTGGCCCCGAAATTGTTCACATTAAAGGCATACATAACACTGTTGCCGATGCCATCTCTCGCTTAGACATTGGACCAATACCAAGTGAGCACGAGAACTGGATGACATTCACCAAATGCTGGTGTCATTACACCATGCAAGAAGAGAGTGCGATAGACACCTCTGCATACCAAGAGGAAATGAATCTGGTATTTGCAAACCGCAGCAAAGAAGATGTAATCTACCCGTTAACAGTACAAGAGATTGCAGAAGCACTAAAGCTTGATGCCAGCTTGGAGACACTGAAAGACCAGTACTCGACACAATTGGTCGAAAGTACACATCTCCTATGTAAGGACGGAAAGATGGTCATTCCAAAAGATCTTCAACATGGTGCAGTTAGTTGGTACCACCACTATCTACAGCACCCTGGACACACTAGACTCGAAGAAACCCTTCGTGCTGCGATGTACTGGAAAGGTATGCGAAATACCATCCGGAAATATGTCAAAAACTGTCATGCATGCCAAGTCAACAAGAGGCATAAGCATAAGTATGGGAAACTCCTTACTAAATTTGCCATCACAAACCCTTGGGATGTACTATGTGTGGACCTTATTGGCCCGTATACAATCAAAGGTGAAGATGGGACAGTAATTGATTTCATGTGCCTGACTATGATTGACCCAGCTTCCAGCGGGTTTGAAATAGTTGAACTACCGGTAATCACTGAGGCAATTATTCCCCTGGATACATAAGGGCAGAAGGGTAAAAGGACCTGTGAGGAACCTAAGTTAGCATATTTTGATAAATCATCAGCAATGATCAGCAACTTAGTGAACAAGACCTGGTTTAGTAGGTATCCATGTTGTCAATACATATTTTATATGACAATGGAAGCGAATTCAAACTTCACTTCAAAGCCCTATGTGACTCATATGGGATCACGAGTAAGCATACCAGTGTCAAGAATCCACAAACAAATGCAATTCTAGAACGAGTGCATCAAGTGATATCATCTATTCTCCAAACAGCTGAAATAGACATGGCCCCTTCAGTAGAGACAAGCAATATAGACAAGTTTGTGACAAAGTCGCTTGGGCCATTCACTGACATAGGCCAAGAACCTACCTCAATTAGTACCCTCATTGGTACCCTTATTAGTACCAATATGGACTAATTCGAAAATACCCAGATAGGGATTAATTTTGAACAAAGGAACAAAGATCCATATCTTTGGATCTTCAGAGCAGCACTGCCCAAAGATCCATATCTTTGGATGGCACTGCCCTGTGTCAGAACACCCTCAAGAGAAGGGTAGAAACACACCAGATTGGTGTAGAAACCCACACAAAATCACATTGTTTCATTTTAGGATGAAAGGGATTGCATTGCCCTTCCATCCTCATTTGTTAATTGTAATTCATAAACAATAAGCTCACAATTTACTTTCATCAACAAATCTATATCACCTTTATCTACATAATAGGTATTTAGTATTTTTTATCTCCAAACGGCTTAGGTCACTATCTATAGATAGCCGTTTCCGCGACCTTCTCGCGTGAAAGCCACTGAAAAGTTGTTTTCCCTCCACTCCGTCACTCGTGCTCCGTTGCGCAAGCAGACCCGTCGTCAGCTACATCATACAAGAGTGTGCAAAACGCAACTATGTCGCGTCAGCCACGAGAATTCGCGCACGTCAGCGGTACCCCTAGGAGCTTTTTTAAGGCCCTATTCATCAGTACACGCCTAGGTGACAGGTTAAAGAGAATGAGCACCTCAAAGGCAGTCCCTGATGGACTTAAAAGCCAAGAGTGTGAGAGGAACCCGGGACGGAATAAGCCGCCCGTTCCATACATACTCGAAAGGGATGTAGTTCAAGATGCTCTGGCAGTATATACTACAGCCAGCATGATGAAGCTCACCCTACCTGGTAAGGTAGAGCTGAGGGTATCCGTATGGTCAAACGGTACCCTTGAGCAATTCCTGATGCATGTCCAAGCAGCCCTGGATGTCGTGAGGCAGAAGGGCCTTGATACGGCATATGATAAGGTCTGCAAGGACCAGAAGGATTGCATCAAGAAGGCAAACAAGGCCGAAGAAGCTTTTAAGGTTACTTGGGATTGGATGCAAATCCTCCCAAAGAAAAGGCTTATGAAAAGGCCCTAGAAGCCGCAAAGAAAGGTGACGAGGCTGTTACGTCCGTCATCAATCAAGTGTTCAGCCTCTACTCCAACCTACTCACGGAGGAAGCAAGGCGCCCCTGGAGGAAGATCGTGAGTGAACAAATTGACTGGGGGAAGAACATCCCGAGAAGTGTGAGCAGTCTTGGGGGTCATTCATGGAATGCGTCTGCTTCCATTTGTTGACTGTGTTCCATAATGACGCTGCTGAGACCCAGCGCTTCTACATAAGTAACGGGTTGAAGAAGCCCAACAGGGTTCCGATTCGCCAATTCATCAGCCGCATCCAGCAGCTGAATGGCTACTTGGACTTATTGCCCTGTCTTTACTACTCCAACTGTGCCACCAAGCTCACCACTGCAGTGAAGCTGTTCAATGACCCAGACCTAGCTAGTCACATATTACACATGGTCCCAAGGAATTGGCAAGACCAATACGAACTCAGTGGGGCAACGGTACCCCAGAGCGTTCGGAAGCTTCTAGAAGCACTCGAACGCATCGAGAAGGCTTATCCGACCGACAAGGATCGTGATGGGCCTAAACGCTCTGCAAAGTCTAGCGACTCCAGCAGAAGATGGTTACGTTTAAGGATCATATCCCACGTAAGCGTACCACAAATGCGAAGCACTGTATATTGTGCAAGAAACATGGGGGCACGCACACGACCCATAATACGCAAGACTGCCGCAAGTATGCGAAGGACGGTTCCTTCAAAAAGGATTTCACAGGAAGAAAGCCCCGTGGACCTTCGCATTGTACTGAGGCTTCTCCTCGCATCAATAGTGCCTATGCACAATTGTCTGCGAAGATCAAGAAACTTGAGAAATCTAACAAGAAACTCAAGCGTTCGCAGAAGAAGCATAGCGCCGTCACGAAAGTGACAGCGATGACTCCGACTCGTCCTGAAAGGATGGGTGCGGTAGTACCGGGGAATTAACTAAATGTTGTAAGAAACTAAAAAGTAATAAACAACCAAGTGATACTTACCCCAGTCCGAGTAAAACTACCATTAACTCAAATTCAAATATTAATTCGAATAAAGAGTTTATAAAAGATTTAAAAAATCTTAATAAGATGCCGGAACATTCAATTTCAAACAATCGAATTGTTTGCGATACTACGACAAAGCAAGATCAAAAAATTCTTGCAGCAAAAGTCGAAAACAGCACACAGAGTGAGAGAACTGCCGAATTGTCGGACCCCGAACTGTTGGGTGCCTTTCACAATAGTGTGAACACTTCTTTCAAAAGTCAAACAGAAGGAAGAGTCACAGCTGTAGTGGCTAAAGCATGGCACACCTTAGCAACTGAAAATCAACTTCCACAGAGACACGAACACTCGAGGAAGAGTTGCACTAGTAACAAAGTCCTTAAAGTCCTACTTGACAGTGGATCTGATGGTGACTTGATGTTCCATGAAAAGGGAGCATCCATGCATTTCCCCTACTTGGCTAGGCAGGTGCCAAACTCTTGGCATACGTCGAATGGGGACTTCCTAACCAAAGGAAGGAGTGAGGTTAATCTTCGATTTTTTAATTATTCCAACAGCAAGGAGTATCTGGTGAAGCCAGACGTTGTAGAATATGATAAGAAGCAGATGACCAAGCCAATGTATGACCTCATTCTTGGTTGTAATACCATGAAAGAGTTAGGAATTGTTCTAGATTTTCGAACAAAAGAGATAACAATTGATGACGTCATTCTGCCAATGAGGGACATCAGTAGTCTGACTAAGTCAACAATGGAGAAAGCCTGGGCTGTAAACAACAGCATGGCTCATGAACCCAGCAGTACGCAAGAAGCGACTCAGCGAGTGGTACATATCCTAGACGCAAAATACAAAAAAGCAGACCTCCAATCAGTTGTTAGCACCAACTGTACTCACCTTAGTCTCCAAGACCAAAACAAGTTACTAGAGTTACTCACAGAATTTGAGGAACTTTTTGATGGAACACTAGGTGATTGGAACACAGACCCGTCTCCCTACAATTAAAGGAAGGCGTGAAGCCATATCATGGCCGACCATTCCCAGTGCCAAAAGTACACAAGGAGACCATAATCAAAGAATTGAACAGGCTCTGTGAACTGGGGGTATTAGAGTTTCAGCCCGCATCAGAATGGGCGTCACCCACATTCATAATACCGAAGAAAGATAACACCGTACGTTTTATCTCAGATTTTAGGGAGGTAAATAAACGACTAGTTAGGAAGCCGTTTCCATTACCTAAAATCAGTACAGTGTTGCAAGAGTTAGAAGGTTTCACTTTTGCTACAGCCCTTGATTTAAACATGGGTTACTACACCATAAGATTGGATCCTGATGCATCCAAAATCTGCACCATCATCTTCCCATGGGAAATTATTCTTATCTTAGATTACCGATGGGTATTGCAGGTTCTCCAGACATTTTTCAGGCAAAGATGTCAGAGTTAATGGTTGCTTGGAGTTCATGAGAACTTATCTGGATGATTGGCTTTGCATCACCAGGGTAAGTCCGGATGACCACCTAGATCATTTAAGGTTGGTACTTACCAGACTGCGAGACATGGGCTTGAGAGTCAATGCCCCCAAATCGAAGTTTTGTGCTGTAGAAACAGAATACCTAGGGTATATCTTAACAAGGACTGGCATAAAGCCACAACCAAACAAAGTTCAAGCGATACTCGCAATGACATCGGTAGATTCCTGGGCATGGTCCAGTACTATAGAGATCTTTGGGCAAGACGTAGTGAAATGCTTGCCCCACTCACCTTGCTAGTAGGAGAGTGTGGTCATACCAAAGTCACCAAGGCCAAGAAGACTAAAAAGCGACCTTGGTACTGGGATGAGGTACATCAAATAGCATTTGATAACGTAAAAGCTGCTATTGCTAAAGGTGTAGTTTTGGCCTACCCTGATTTTTCAAAAGAATTTGAAATATTCACTGATGCCTCATCTAAACAACTTGGTTCAGTGATCACTCAAGGTAACAGGCCTCTTGCATTCTTCAGCAGAAAATTATCTGAGATGCAACAAAAATACAGTGTGACCAAAATTGAACTATTGGCCATAGTGGAGACACTAAAAGAGTTCAAAGGCATACTGTGGGGACAACAAATTAAGGTCTATACAGACCATAAAAACTTAATCCAAGATGCCTTTGGATTAACCTCTGACTGAGTTTACCGGTGGAGGTTACTCCTAGAAGAGTATGGTCCCGAAATCATGCACATAAAAGGCATCCATAACACTGTTGCTGACGCCATCTCCAGGTAAGGACAATGCCAATTGGATGACGTTCACGAAATGCTGGTGTCACTACACTGAGCATGCTTTGAGTGCTAACAGCACTCCTCCTCACCAAGACAGTATTAATCTGGTGTTTGCAAATCACAGCGACGAAGATGTAATTTACCCTTAACAGCGAAGGAAATTGCACAAGCCCAGGCGACAGATGCAACTTTGGAGAGGCTTAGTAGACATGACAAGTATACCACTCAATTAGTAGAGGATACTCAATTGTTGTGTAAGGATGGCAAAATGGTCATTCCAAAAGCCCTCCAGAATCAAGCAGTTAGCTGGTATCACCACTACTTGCAGCATTCTGGACACACACGTCTTGAAGAGACGTTATACGCCGCGATGTATTGGAAAGGTATGTGAAGTACTATCCGATCACATGTCAAAAACTGTCGTATATGTCAAGTCAACAAACGACACAAGCACAAGTACGGGAAACTCCCTACTAAGCTCGTCATCACAAACCCTTGGGAGGCATTATGTGTGGACCTTATTGGACCATACACCCTCAAAGGTAAAGATGGGACAGTAATTGACTTTATGTGTCTTACTATGATCGATCCAGCTTCTAGTTGGTTTGAGGTAGTAGAACTGCCGGTAACCACAGATGCGTTACTCCCACGGATAACAAGGGGCAAAAAGGCAATAAGACTCATACCGAACCTAAATTACCATACTTTGACAAATCATCTGCAATGATAAGTAATTTAGTGAATAAGACCTGGTTTAGCCTTTATCCACGTTGTCAATACATTATTTATGACAATGGAAGCGAATTCAAACTTCACTTCGAAGCCCTTTGTGAATCATATGGGATCAAGCGTAAGCCAACCAGTGTCAAGAACCCACAAGCGAATGCAATACTGGAGCGGGTGCATCAGGTAATTACTTCAATGGCCAGTGACATAGATGCGTTCCTAACAAACACAGCATGGCCATTCGCTCAACTTAGCATACAGTACTTAAAGCCTCCCCAGGAGCAGCAATCTTTGGCAGGGAAATGTTGTTTGACGTGCCCTTCCTTGCTGACTGGAATAAAATTGGAGACCATAGGCAGCGCCAAACTGACCTCAACACGATGCGCAAAAATCGCTCACGCTGTGATTGGGATTACCAAGTTGGTGATCAAGTACTTCTTAGAAAAGATGGTATCCTCCGCAAATCAGAGAGTCGGTATGAAAGTGATCCTTGGACTATCACAACTATTCATACGAATGGGACTATCAGGGTTCAACGCGGTACAAAATCTGAACGATTAAACATCAGAAGAGTCACACCTTTTTTTAACCAGCAGCCTTAATCCATATTAAGCAAGTTATTTTTTGTGTCATCTCCCTCTTCAAATACAACACTTACGCTTTATTATACCAACACAGACTCTTTAGGTTGTGCATAAAGAGACATGGGTTAATTTTTTTCCTTCACAGGTTTTTTCCCCTCTTTTTCTCACCTAATACTCCATTCGTGGGGGCGAGTGACATAGGCCAAGAACCTACCTCAATTAGTACCCTCATTGGTACCCTTATTAGTACCAATATGGACTAATTCGAAAATACCCAGATAGGGATTAATTTTGAACAAAGGAACAAAGATCCATATCTTTGGATCTTCAGAGCAGCACTGCACAAAGATTCATATCTTTGGATGGCACTGCCCTGTGTCAGAACACCCTCAAGAGAAGGGTAGAAACACACCAGATTGGTGTAGAAACCCACACAAAATCACATTGTTTCATTTTAGGATGAAAGGGATTGCATTGCCCTTCCATCCTCATTTGTTAATTGTAATTCATAAACAATAAGCTCACAATTTACTTTCATCAACAAATCTATATCACCTTTATCTACATAATAGGTATTTAGTATTTTTTATCTCCAAACGGCTTAGGTCATTCGCTCAACATACCACACAGTACTAAAAGCCTCCCCAGGTGCAGCCATCTTTGGACAGGACATGTTGTTTGACATCCCCTTCCTGGCTGACTGGAATAAAATTGGAGAATATAGGCAACACCAAACAGACCAAAACACAAAACGGGAAAATAGCTCACGTCGTGATTAGGACGACAAAGTTGGTGATCAGGTACTTCTTAGAAAAGATGGTATTCTCTGCAAAGGTGAAAGTAGATATGAAAGTGATCCTTGGACTATCACATTAGTTCATACAAATGGCACCATCAGGATTCAATGCGGAACCAAATCAGAAAGACTGAATATACAAAGAGTTACACCTTTTTTTAACAACCAAACTTAAAACCGTATTATAATGTCAGTTTCAAAACAACAAAACAAACTCTCCCTCTTCAAACAACACTTACTCGTTACACATGTTTAACAAACTCTTTAGTTCATTATAGTTACTCTCATGAGAACCCATTTTTTTTCACCTAAAAACACTTAGGTTTTTTGGTTCCATTTTTACCTGATAATCCATTCGTGGGGGCGAGTGACATAGGCCAAGAATCTGCCATTTTTAGTACCCTAAGGTACTAAATTTAATAGGATCATTCTCAGGACTTCCCAGGAGGAAATTCTTCTGCCCCTGATCCAAAAGACATGGACTCCCCATGACAGGAGTCCACTGCCCCGCTCCTGACTGCAAGGACTCCCCAACAGAGAAGTTCATTGCCCTGAACGAGAGCACACCCTTGAGAAGGGTATAAACATACCAGGTTGTGTTGAAATCTACACAATGTTTGTTTGCATCGTTTGGATTGGAATTGCAGTTCCACTGCCCTTCCATCCTCACAATAATCACAAATATAGCTCATAAAATCAAATCTTTGACACCTGTGCTAACTACCTATAATTTCTGCGTGATATTTTTTACAATGAATTGGCTCAGGTGAAGTCATGCCTCACCAGTCTCTGACAAAAATCTCCAGAGAACCCACCCATTCAGCAGTAAAACAGCTCGAACAAGAGCTTGCTGCCAACCTCATTGCTGTTGACTACCCATGGGGTGTCAACCTCGAGTAACTGGGCAAACTCCTACACAATGCCATATTCATCGCACAGTATGGAGGCCCTTATGTTCCAGTCGGGATGCCAAACTCAGTCTGTGGGCTGAGTTTTGGCCGTTCCCATGGTGGGCCTGTAGATATTTAATTGAAATAAATTGATGTGTGCTGAGTTGAATAATTGAAAACAAGGCAAGTTTAGAAGAACTTACGTTCATATTGCACCCACCGCTGCCAATTGTTGTTGGCTACATGACAAACTCAGTCTGTGGGCTGAGCTTTGGCCGTTCCCGTGATGGGATGACAGGGTATCAATGTCATTGAAAAAATTGGGTGTCATGCAGTTACAATCAGGCTACATATGTCCTAAAATACATATAATTGGTATTGAACACAGGAGTTAAATAACTATTTGTAGGATGTACCTTTGTTCAGGTAACACAACATGACCTGAAGTTTTAGGGCTTAGGGCATTGAGCACTAAAATCCAATATATTTTGCATGATTGCCATGCCAATTTTTGGTCTATTGTCAAAAGTAATGTTAGAGCCATATGTAATTCTTACCCCTGGAGCCGATCAATAGTAACGATCATGATGAGGATGAGGATGAGTGTGTTGGCCTGAGCCAACTGTTGAAACCAACGCAACCGGAGGACATTTCACATACCATGAGCAACAGATCATGTGGAATCAGTCCATGTATTGACAATGATGACGATCTCCAATGTCAGGTTATTTCAAATTTCTCGTCACAAGATTTTGCAACTACTCTAAAGGAAATTCAAGAAATTACATGGAGCAGGCCCGAATAAGCAAACTGGAAATGTTGTTACAGGTTTTGGCACATAGCAATTTAATAAGTTCTGTAACAAATCCTCCCCTTCTTATGAAGTGCACTAATACAATTATGACAAGCTTGCAGCTGAATTATTTCAACCGAATGAGGTTTGGATGAGTCGAGACCTTCTTCTTGAAGCCATGGAAGTGCTTGCAAAGTATCATGGTTTCACTGTTTGTTGCGAAAAAGAATTCATCGAGTGCAATCGTCAGGGTAAGGACAAATCAAGCCGTAAATATCTTAATGGATCCCTGAAATCTGGCTGTGCCTTCCAATTCAAGTCATTGTCACTTGAGACAGAAAAATATTTGCCTTCTGGTTCTGAAACCAAGAATAGTTCTGAAATCAGGAGTAAGAGGTGGAGATACAAAGCCAGATGGGACAGACCAATCAAGATTGTTTCAGGATGCGCCCAAAATGTGATATCATGTCAACAAAGTAGACTTAATCAAGTCTATACATCACAAAGGGCTTGCAAGTACATCCACCACATGCCAAACTCAGCCATCTTTTCTCTCTGCAATCATATGGAAACTCAGGAAAACTGATTTCTGACTTGATCAAGCGGGTGATGCAGCCAGTCTGGTATCGGGCCAAATGTATTACCAAACATGATGTTTTCAATGTATTGATGTTAAAGTCATGAGATTATTACCCATATAGAAAGATACCAACGTAGATTATAACAGATTCAAAGACATGTTGAATGCCACTGACCTTTTACATGTAATTGATAATGAAGTCACAATAAATGATGATGAGGCATATGAATTAGCGCAGTCTCTTTGGTTGGAGGTTGAAAGCACAAAAAAAAGTAGAGAAGACGGATTATTCTCTTTCATCGAATATTTTGAACTTGCAAAATCGAAAGCCAAAGGTTTCACGTATCAACTGACAAGCAGTCTTGATGGCAATACTCAATTTGAGACTAAGACGTTGCTTGGGGTTTCATGGTAAACTGCAACAATGCAGCACAATTATGAACTCTGTGGTGATCTGATTGGTCTCAACATTATGAAATGAGGTATCAACACATTGTTGTGACCCTATTTTTTGGTGAAAATGTAAAAAGGTGATGAGAACAGTAGGCATTACATGTGAGGGCGAGTTCTTGGCTGTCTCATTCCCTGGTTGGCCTTTGACTGAGGTGAAGGCTGTTGCCGCAGATTGTTTTTTATCAATCTCTAATTTTGAGCTGGGTTTTGTGAATGCTCAGTTTATTTTGGATCAGTGGCATTTGATGGATTCAGGTTTGATGAAGATATTTGGAAAGGGTGGTAATGACTTGTTGCAAGGCCATTTGATCCAGATGGTGAAAGCTCAATCTGAGGTGGAATATAATACAGCATTTAGTTCTGCTTCTCACCTCCTTTGGCAACAGATACCTAGAAATGGTGAACTAGAGTTTAAGATGAATGAATTTGCACCACACAGAAAACATACCCATCGTATCTTTTGGCAGAATTTCAAGGAAATAGTGGTTTGCATGGACATGCATGCAGTGAACAGAACCATTGGACCGTTCTTTTGACTCTGCGTCCGGGGATGGCAAAAGGGAGAAATATATGTATTGTGAGCATTCTATTCAACTAATAAGAGACTTTCTGAAGCAACAGAAGGCACTCACAAAAAAAACAATCAAATGCTAGAGGGGATGCAGCAAAAGATGAGAGTTGAACTGGGCAGATTAAGGAATGAACATCAAACAGGATTAACTTCTGATCTTATTCAAGCAGCATCTGTGCTTGATCAACCTTCTTATGAGAGATACAAATCAGCAGCAGAAAGAGCTCTTTGGGAGTTATCACTCGAGACAAAACGTGATCCAGTTATGCCGAAAGACTACTATGGGGTACGATACACAAGATACCCTGACGCACCTCCTCATGTTTTCAATACTCGTGACCAAGGATGTTCATGCACTGATAGACTCAACGATTGTGACCAATATGCTCATTAAATTTTGCTGTGCGGAGGGTTTGACTCATCATGTTTCCTCAAAAGACACTTTGCAAGAAAATGTGTACAGGGATCCCTCAATGGTTGGGAAGAATCTTCAAAAGATAATCTGGGGGAATTGATTGGTTTCAAAGAAGAAGGCATACATGCTGAAGGATTCATTCAATCAGAATTCTCCACTCAATTTGATACTTCACTACTACATAAAAATGTTTCCCGGGACAAACAGTCACACATCAATCAGAACAGTTTTCAACCAAATGGTGGTGGTGTAGGTGTCAAGCCACTGAACAAAAAACAAGTGAGTATGATTCTTTCAGCAATTGCTGGTACATACACTAGTTTCTATACGAACGGCAATATCATACAAACTTTGTGTGATGGAATACCTGTAACGTATATTAAATGACGTAGTAAATATGATTATTTTTATTATCGCACTTTGAGGTCACGCAATTTACATGATAAACAAAAACCGTAAGATATTACCTCTCTTCAAACCATTTTTTCCTAATAATACCCCATTTTATATAAAAATATTGCTAGGTCATACTATTGTTATGTGAAATAATAACTTAAAAAATTCAAAATCGAATCTGATATACTAACACCTTTTTAGGATTAGATCAAGGTCATGCTAATTTACTAGTAAAATAATATCATAGTGAAAAGTCTATATTCTATATCATACTATTAATATTAGCCTCCTGCCAACCCAACCCTTCACCTGATTGAGGGGGGGGATAATTCCATTATGCATTGGTTTCAAAAAATCATACTCCCCGGTCCCTGCAGCAAAAGAAATGTCATTTTTATAAACAACCAATCTTTAGCCCAGCATGCTACCCCTTTTCATTCACAAATACAATCATTATTTGAGTGACAGCTCCAGTAGAAATGTATACAGTGCAAGTCATAGAACTGGTCCTCTATGTAATGCAAGTATCCCCTACCAGTTCACAAGAAAATACATGCTCACATTATCCAGATGCCACCCTACATATGAGCCCAGTTCTTTGAATGATCAAAAACAAACTCATATCACTTGCACAATCACAATTTGAGGCCCTTCTTGAAAAATGATCCTTCAGGTTCCAAAGTGTTGGTTAGGTCTGCATTGACAAAAGGGGTAGGTTCCAAGGCATTGGTTGTGGTCTGCAGGGGTGCTTGTAATGTGTATTTGAGCTCTCAATTCAAAAGTTGTACAAATAAGAAAATGATCAATAATGGACCCCTACCATACCTTTTGTCCATTTATGTGTCACTTGATATGGGCATATTGATGTTGGTGCAGTCGGTTGAATCCTTTGAGGATCAAGAATGTGAGCCAACCAAGTAAAAAATCTGCATGTCACTATAAGAATCAAAGTGGCAGCAGCATTGGCATTCCCCCACCTGATTGACCAATTCAAAAATGCAATTCAACTCAGCACTACCTCAGTCAGACTTTTGGGGGGTCAGTTCTTGCCTCTTAGCATATACAACCCAAGGCAAACTTTTGGAGGGGTTGGTTGCTGTCTGTGGAGATGGGGGAACTGGAAACACATGCTGTCCAGTAAAAATTTGACAAATGAAAAGGTAGTGGCTGCAAGTTGTTACGGCCACAACTTTACCACAAATTCAAGGGGGAATTCATCTGCGTTCTCCATGGGCGAACTGTTTGAGGGGTTGATTGTGCTCTGTGAAGGTGGGTAGTATCGGAAATGACCAAAGCATGAATTGAAAAATATAAAAATTGGCATAGAGCGAAAATCAAAGTAAAACAAGACACAAGACAACATCCCACCACCTCTTTGGTCCCTAAAAAGATCATTCACCCTAGTACATCCCATCAGTGTGATGGAGTGGAGTTTTTACATGTCTGCAATGACATGTGCTAAGGCTACTACTAGTGTACCAGCAGTGCAAATGTACAAATGAATTAGTTAGTTGAGAATTTAATTCACATGAGGGGGACAGTCATGAAAGGGTCAACACTCCCAGACTATTTCATGAAAACAATGTGTAGAAAATTATTTTGTGAACATTCATGTAAGGGTTTACTAGCTATGTGAATACCAAAACAAGTATTTACACATGTGAGTGAAGTAGCAAATATCAGTTCAAAAATCCCCCCAAGCTGTGAGCACTTTAACGAAGCCAAATGTAATATTAAAATTAAAACAACCTTATAGAGCATAAGTATTGCTTCTACACCAAAACATCGATCACTTGAGTCACCTCAAGTAAGGTATAGATAGAAAGCACTCAATATCACTCAATATCAAAAATACACATGAACGTTCATGTTTTATTATTGCTATTTCACAGGCCACTACACGTCGAGAATACCGAGAAATTGGCAAGGCTGGGGATTATGAGAAATCATACAATGTTCATATGATTTTGATGTGTCTCCGATCACGATACACAAAAAGCATGACCCCCAACATAGTTCGCACTTTTTTGCGACTCGTCAAAATCATACAAGATTTGTATGATGGCTACGTCAAAATCGTGGGAAGTTGTATGACTTTGATGGTTGCTGAAGTCAAGATCAACAGTTTTAGTTATCCCTACTCTTTTCTGCGGTGCAATAGTTGCACCGCAGAAAAAGCACCGCAGAAAAAGCACCGCAGAAAAGAGTAGGGAGAAAATGTATTATAAAATAGGCATATCTTCCAGGTGGAATGATGCCAAGCCTCATTTACCTGTTAATGTCAAATGTGATTATTTGAATTTCTACGCGAGTCATGCACGAATCGTCCTCTTATGGTGCAATTAATTGCATGGAGGAAGATAGTTATGGTGCAACTATTGCACCGAACAAAAAGAGTAGGGATATCAAACTTGGTTCTGCACTCACAAGATCTCATGAGTGTTGATAAAACTCAATGCTCCATTCATTACATTAAGAATACACAATTGTCAGTTGAGGTACCCAATGCACTTGCGTTGTCATCTCAGACGAAACTTTGTGCAAAGCCAATGCATGAAAGTCAAGCAAACATATCATCAAAGAGGATTGAAAAATATACAAAGGCTAGGTTTGTCACAGGAAGTAAACAATGGTTCTCATGTCATTGTTGCAAATGGAAATTCAGCCTGAACCATTCACTGTAGTTTTTGCACACTGGGTCACATGGTGACAAACTGTCCTTGACATGAGGAACTGAAGATGAACAGTTATTAATATCAATTAACAATCACTTGCAAGAAATCTCTAGATCTGTTGCCACAAAGAGTAGTGAGTCAACAATGCATCACCACAATAGCACCACAAGAATCCAATATATTTTGCAGTATACCGACACACCTTCAGTGGAAGAATTTTATATTGCATTATGTTTGCGAGACTTGAAGACCAAAACTAGATGTTATGGAGAGCAGATTGTATTGTGTAAATGTTCTCATGAGCAATGGAGAAGAAGATCAAACTTGGTCAAAAACATCGATTGTTGGCAAAATTATGAATTGTCTTGTTACACACAATCACAAAGCAAAGAAATATGTGTTTGATCAGACCCCATCCAATACGTGCAAACCTTGGAGGAGCACTCCGTACAACATACATATCTCATTTCCCCAGTTCTGTGGGGTATTCCCACCGGCACCTTCTTGGCTGCATCATGTTGAACTGTTTCTGGAGACCAACAGAGACATCCAGAAGACCACATTATTTCAATGAAACCAGAGAAGTACAACTTTCAGCTCAGACAGCACCTGATCAGGATCTACTCCAGCAAAGGGCAGGTCAGGAGTTGAGAGAGTACTTCTAAGGTTTAAAGAATACAACTAGGACTACTGAATACAACTGTTGCTGTATTTTTGGTTATTTTATGTACTGCCATACATTTTGGAGAAGTACGGTTAGGCAGTTAATCATGGTTTCATTGAAAGTTTGATTTCATCTAAAAATTGCTCACCTACTAGACCAGGGAAAGGGCAGTGTTCATACCACACAAAGGGGGGGTGCTATCCAGTGGGAACAAGGGTGTGTGAAGCGTCAAAGAGGGTGGTTATGATTTGATACAAATGGGAAGTTTTGGTACAGCAAATGTGGTGGTTTCAATCCTGCAAAAATGGCTGTTGTATTAATTGATGGGATAAAATGGGTGCTTTTGATGCTGTCGGGAGGGTAGTTTCAATGGGATAAAAAGGACTAGTTTGAAGGCGGCAAAAAGGGTACTCACGATGGGGGAAAATGATATTTCTGATGGGAGGAAAATGGTGGTGATGTGGTTGAATAGGTGGCAAAAAAGGTAGTTATCACGGGAGAAAAGAGTATTTCCAATGGGGGAAAATGGTGGTTTCAATGTGATCAAATAGACGGGTTTGATGTGGAAAGAAGGGTTGTTTTGACGTACCAGAAAGGGTGGTTTGGATGGGATTGAAAGGGTGGTTTCAATGAGGCAAGAAGGCTGGTTTCGATGGATGCAATCAAAGGCTGGTTGCAATCAAAGGCTGGCTTCGAACAATGCGATCAAAGGCTGGTTGCAATTGAAGGCCGGCTTTAATCAATGTGATCGAAGGATTGTTGAAATCAAAGACTGGCTTCAGACAATGCAATTGAAGGCTTTTTTTGAACAATGCAATGGAAGGCTGGTGTTGATCGAGAAGAACAAAGGCTGTTTTTGATCGATGAGATCAAAGGCTAGTTTCAAACGATGCGATCGAAGGCTGGTTTTGATGCAATCAAAGGATGCTTTTGATGTGATTGAAGGCTGGTTTTGATGAGATCAAAGGATACTTTTGATAGATGCAATCAAGCGCTGGTTTCGATGCATGGGTGGTTTGGATAGGATCAAAAGGGTGGTTGGAAGTGGCAAAAATGGCGATTTCAATAGGGTTGTGGACGTGGTTTCGAGGAAGTTAATATGGGGGTAGAGATGGCTGTGCAAATGAGAGGCAAATGAGGGTTGCGTGCTGGCATGCAAGTCAGGTTGGTTTGTAGGGAAGGTGTTTGGGGGAGCTTTCAAACTGGTCTAGCCGTGGTCAGAAATAGGGATGTCCGTTAGAGTCCCTATTGTTATTAAAAAGTGTCCCGTGATGTCCCACGCTCTCTAGGGCCCCGCGTTATCAGACATCCTGACTATGTTTATACGAAATGGTCAAAAGCACAGGAGGGGTAACAACTTATTGGGCAACCGCTTGGTACCTGGCTACTCACCAGGTACCTCTTGGCGGTCGGTCAAACGATCTTCTCTCTAACTAGCTCTAGTTGGGTACAATTTTAGGGTACCTGGGCACCTAGAGAGGAAGTCAGTCTGGCAGTTGGTCGGTAGAACTCCCAAATCCCACCAAAATTAACTACTAGTTTAAAGCAAGCAATTGGCCAGAGATTAGGTACCTGGGTACTAAATGTAACTTTCCTTGGCGGGAAAAAATTCCACGCAGAGTACCTGCCTACTTCGGAGGGGCTGATTGGCGGGCAATTTGGGTACTAGGGTCGTAGTGAGTAAAAATAACTGGGTTGTCACACCTCAAAATAGCACCTGCTATTTGACGATTTGACTTCGCTAAATCGAATATTGTATAAGCCGGATTATAGGTAACACAGGTGTATAAGTAACACCAGGCGAGTCTCACTGACATTTGTGTTTTTCTGGTATCTAAAACCATCAAGACTAGTTTTCCCTTCACACGAGCAATACAGCTATATGTATTGCTCCCCATGTTTCCGGATTGTTGCCGAGAAACCTCCGATGCTGTCGGAAGTCACCACACAACTTGCGCACATCATGGAGGGTTGACAGCAAGGACAAGCAAGGCAGACAAAAGGGCGGTAGAGGTACAATATGTCTACTTCTGTGTAAAAGGGTAAGTTTTTTAGATACCTATAATTTTTCAACGTGTTAAAATCACTAGGTTTGGATGGATTTCAAGTAATTTTTAAACGTATCTTTTGACATCTGCATTGCTTATAATCCGGCTTATACTGTAGTCAAATAGAAAATTGTCTAATTTTTCTATCGGTTGCTCTATTAGTATGGAACCGTACCTACTTTTAGGCGCAATAGAACACTAGCAATTTTTAATGATATTTCGGTTCGTCTTTTTGAGGAGCAAAATCACAACCTGCAAGGTCCCTGAAACTACAACGAAGTACATAAACAAACAAAGAAGTAGGTAGGAGTCAATTCCCAGAAACAAAAAATGAGAAGCTTCTTGAAATACTTCATTGATTTCTCAGAAAGCATGATATGTTTGAGTCGGAGTCTTTAGAAGGTTTTAATCGGCTAGTGACACGCCTACTAAAAAATTATATATATTCAGTCGTGTGATCTTCAGGCTTCAAATTTCAACGCATACATTCAGACGGCTTCGAATTTTGAAGCCGTCTGATCAGACGGCTTCGAATTTTGAAGCCGTCTGATTAGACGGCTTCAAAATATGAAGCCGTGTGACACACGATTGACATTTTTTTCATATGCTCACAAAGGTACTCATTCTTTCGCACCCTTGACCTCAAGAACATTCCAGCATAATTGTAAGCACTATATGTCGAATTTACCTTTATGGGTAATAGATATTTCACATGGCTTCAAAATCTGAAGCCATCTAAACAGAAGGCTTCAAAATCTGAAGCCGTCTAAACAGACGGCTTCAGATTTTGAAGCCGTCTACATGCACGACTGATTTTTGAAGTAGCACTTCGCCCACAGGTTCAAACATGGCGCCCACTTAATAAATGGTATCTATTGGCGAGTAGTGGGAGTGTATTCCTACTTGTACGTTCCTCTTATTTTTCGTACCTGTGGTAGGAGTTGATGGCTCGTCAAGCTATTTGTGGGTGAGGATGACCCGTTCACACGAGAAAAAGGCTGAAATCGGGGACCTTGCTGGCTTACTCTTGGGAAATGGCTTACTTTTTAAAGATTGAGCCATTTTCCCAAAGTGAGCTGTTCGGCTGAAACACGAATAAGTTTCCCTATGGGAACCGGTACTTTCTGGGACTCCCTCCATTCCCGCATGACATGAAAAGAACCTCAACTACTTTTATAACCACCTCTATAGAGTTACGTCTATGTAGGTAGGTACGAGACATTCTTATATGCCTGAGATGATTCCATGTGGCACAGTGTACAAGAATTCTGAAAATGCGGCTGTTATTACCTCTCATCGCACGACCCCGCTCAATGTTATTCTACGTGAGTAAATTATGAAATCAAAGCCAAAATGCTTTAGATGGCAAATGAGTTTGATAAAAAGCTTATTTCCCTTAACTCCCTCGAGAAGCTTTTCTCATATTCCAATATTCTACTATCGTAGCGGATTGCTTTTTCCCAAGCTGATGTGCTCCTGTGGATCCATTGGGAACGCGTCTGCCCTGCCTCTGCCCAATGAGGGTGTGCAGCTCTGCTCTGTTCTTCCTCCTCACAGCGTCTCACGTTGCTTCCTTTTCTATACAGAGGCTTCGACCTTCCTTGACCACGATGAAATCGAGGGTGGCAACATTGCCATGAATGACGCATTCGACGTATCATGTCTGAATAATGATCGTGGGTAGGAGAATTCTCGATGTTTGACGCAATGAGGAACTTATTACTCGCGGCCTTAATCACAGCCGTTACAGTTTCGACTTCGGAGTACGTAGATGGCTTTCCGCTTCTGTCTTGGGCACGCACGTATAGTAACAGGTACACCGGCACGGAAGTTTTGCTCAATGATGCTGCACATGGCAACTGTTGTGGTTTATGCGCTAACTCCAGTAGCTTCTGTGCTGACCAAGATTCAGTCGACAACATAAAACCGTCTCAAAATGTACCGATATATTCGGCATCAATTCTTGATACTAGTCGACGTAGATTCGTACAGCTTGCGTCGACATTCGGAGTCGTTGCGTTTCCATCACGGGCACATGGCACAGACTATGATTCATCATTCCCAATCGCTTCTTCCTCGGTATCTCCTAATAACAATATCATTGCCGTGCCTACAGCCCCTTTGTCACCATTTTCGTCAACCCGAACCTATCGCAATATTGTGTTATCAAACGGGCTGCAAGTGGTTTTAGTGAAGGACACTCAAGCTCAGCGCTCTTCTGTAGCGTTGACTGTCGACGGAGCTGGGCAGTTTGCTGACCCAAAAGAATTGCCAGGTCTGGCGCATCTGATGGAACATATTGTTCTTTCCTCAAGTCGCGCGAAAACAAAAGTGATTCAAAGGAGAGCAAGGAAAATATGGAGGAACCGTTTGGAAAACAATCGGATCGATCGAGATGTGAATACAGGAGATAAAAGCGACGAACAAGATTTTGAAGACTGGCTCTCTGATAATGATGGAGACTCCAATGGCTTCACAGCACCTGGGTTTGTGTGTTTTCACTTTAATTCCTTGCACGAATGTTTGCCAGAGGCGCTTGAGAGGTTTGCTCAGTTGTTTACGTTAGATGCCGTGGAGACAACTCTTGAAAAGCCTCATGTTATTACTCGTGAAATCGGCCGAGTGGATGCTGAGTTAGATCGAACAAGTGATGCGTCTAGGGCGTTTTATTTCCTGAAGAGCAATTTTGATCCGGAGCATCCATTTTCAAGGTTCACGGCTGGTTCAAAAGAAACTCTTGATACGCATCCAAATGAATTAGGCATTGATGTAGCTGAAAATCTTTTACAATTCTTCCGTGATCGCTATGTTGCATCACGTGCAACACTGGTAGTTGTTGGAAACGACGAGTTGAGGGCTCTGGATAGATGGGTGTCCCCTTTTTCTAGTGTAATGTCTCAGCGAAGTGACTTAAGTGATGCCAGCAATCGAAATCTTCAAAGCAAATTGCACGCCAACAAAGACAGAGATTTGGTTCAGACAATTATCCTCCGATCTAACGATGACGCGCAAGTAGACGAAAATATTCAGACTATGGCAATCGAATGGCCATTGGCTCTTGTTTACTCGAATGGTCCCCAAGCTCGGCAAACTCACAGCCGACACACAATCACAGCACCTGCTGTTGGCTTTCTTGTCTCTCAAATAATATCTCGCAGAGGGGTAAGCCGCTTGCAACATTATTGAAACACCATTCAGCTTGAGAACACACTGACCATTTTGTGACGCATATAGCCTGGAAGCCTTCGTTATTTCTTAGAGAAGTTCAATTGGGTACCTAAGGGTAGTCTGACAAAAGGTGTCCCGCGAATATCTTTCCCGGTTGATGTCAATGGATTTCAGGTGTTACGGATGGAAATAGGGTTGACTCTTGATGGGTTCGCTAATCGCTCAGCGGTTGCTGCTGCTGTATTTGAGAGCATACGCACTTCTATATCTCAGCCACTGCAATTGGATCTCATAAAACAATACATTTCTACCGCTTGGGTGCACGGATATTTGTTCTCTCCAAGGCCGCCAGATGCCGTATCGCTCGCCGTGGATGCACTCAGATTTGGCGTTGGAGGAACTGGTATTTGCGTCCAAGGATACTGGCATATCATGCCTTCTCCAGAAGATAGTGAGGGCACCGAAACAATGAGGCGTATAGTTTCTGATACCCTTACGAAGATGTCAGTTGAAGAAAATGCTATCGTTAGCTATCGGGCGTCTCCGAAGGCAATCTTCAAGTTCAGCCAGGGTATTGTCGACCAAAAAATTTCAACTCCGCCTGTTTTCTCTCCGTGGAAAGTTGAACCAGTAACATCAGCTAGGTATCTCGTCGAGAGCAGAATGAATGGAGGGGCTAGCTATTTCAATTCACTTGCTTGGTTTGCTGCCAAATTTGACGGAGACGAACTAACGCCGCCATTTTTAAACCCTTTGATACCTACCAAATTTCGCCCTCCGCGGCCCGTCATTCAGAGGCAAGGGGCTTGGGGGGTCCGTTCCTTTTTTCTTGACGATGCAAACGCTTACGATGAGCCTACTCAAAAGAACCGCAGTGGATGGAGGTTGACAAATGCTGGTCTGTGGCGGGAATATCAAACAACTGACTTTCCTAGTGATAGCGTAGATGTTGACAGGTCGAACTGGAGCATGTGGCAAATTCCTCCAGGATACAGTCAACTAATTGGATTGCCTCTCCCTGCTCGCCCCCCCGAGCCGTCAATCGAAGGGGTGTATGTCATCCAGCTGTTATCATCACTTCCATCCTCTTTTACTTTGAGGCAGCTAATGCTTTCTAATTTATGGCTACTTTCATTCGATGAAGATATCCTCGACTTGGTGAGAACCGACAAGTATGGTTTTAATTGGATTCTTCATGTGTATGTAACAAACCTCACCTGCATTGATGTATGTATCAGAGCGAATTGGGCGCTGCAGCTGGAATCGCATACGAAACGAGTTTCAATTCATCTGGACTACGATTGTCTTTTAGAGGTGTTAGCCAAACACTACCCAGTTATGTTCGCCGATTTTGTCGACGTTTAGTTCAATATCATCTGCGACTTCTTGATGGCACTTTTAAAATCCCCGATTCTGTCTACCAAAAGGCTGTCATGGATGCCAGTCGCTCCTCAAAAATTAACAGATTGATGAAAGCTGGGAACAATGTTGGCAGCAATCCCAGTCAAATTTCAGAGCAACAAGTTGCAAATCAAGGCAGTTTCTTCTTGGAATGCACTGCTGGAGGGGTTCTAATCACTCAAGGAGACATCTTGCCTAATGAAGGCAAGAAACTGATGGAAGAGATTAGATACATATTCAGGGATTATACCAGAGCATCCAATCATTTTGGAACAAACCCTGTTCTTCGTGATTTGTTGTATAGGCCTTACTGGAGACCTCGGGACTCCTCGCCCTGCCTCTTACCCGGTATTGCTCTAATTTCTGATGGTAAGTGAACTGATTGGATTTGACAATCTTATCGTACACAACATAATGAATGTCATATTCATTTTCTGCCCAAGCATGTGGACGAGTTCCCCGTTAATTTTCTATTGGCACATTACATTTGTTAGGTTTTGGCCTTTTTCGGCCATCCCCTTCCATGTCTGCAACAAAATGATATCATTAGTGAGTTTTCAAATTACAGCCGCTGCAAGGTGTTTTGCAGCTCTAGAGCAAGAACAACATTTCTCCACTGCACAGTGTGGACTGACAAGATGGCATAGGAAGGTTTTTATTTTGCAAATCTAATTTGTTAAAACAGAAGAAGTATAAAGTTTAAACATGAAAAATCGATAAATAATTATATAATAATGCGCTTGAGTGGTTATCTCTATGGTACTGTTCTAGAGGTCGAAAAAGTGATAAGGAGAGACAAGTAGTTTGGTGTGGCATTGATTAAATTACATGGGGACGGAGGCAGTAATCTCGCGGAAAGATCCGAAAGATCCATCAGGATCAGACGGATCCTCCGGAGGATCTTTTGTTACGTAGGAATAGTCGAGCACGAAGAGAACTCTGACATATTATGTAGGAATCGTCGAGCACACGTGCGTCGCACGATTAAAATGTAGAGGTGGTGACACCGGGGACCACCATAATTCTAAAAATACTGACCTCTGCAACCGAGTTGCATGTCGGGGCTTACTGGCCACCAGTTCTTGCTTTTTAACTAGCTTTACACCATGTCCGCCCAGCTCCGCCGCCCGCTCATACGGCCAAATCAAATCAGTTTATCAGACCCATGTACGTGTCGGTCGACACCGTCTCCGCCGCCCGAAGGCTGACGTTGAGAGGAAGCGGGTTTGGCGCCTCCGGCGAGGTTGCCACCGCAATTGCCGCAGGCGTGGCCAGCGAGCAGGCAGATGAGTTGATGGCAGCTCTTGGGAGCCGCTTCGATACTCTCAGCGGGGAGGATGTCACAGCCATCCTCGAACTATCGAGTGTGGCTACGCCGGCCGAAGCCGAGCCAGTGCCCGAGGCACCGAGCTTGTCCGAAGGACTCGAAAAGCTCCGTCCACCCTCGCCGAATGAGGCAGGTGGAGATGAAGCTGCCGGTTCTCCAAGTGCCAGCGTACATGCTGTGCCTGAGGAGAAAGGTGCCCTCCCTCTCCGGAGGATGACTTCGTCCGTGGATGAGTCCCCATGCGATGATGGGCACCTCCCGACAAGCTTCCGGTCGACTCTCGTTTTCCATCCTGGCATACCCTTGGCCGACCGCTAAGGGGAAGAGGGGCCAGCAAGAGGAACTGCGCCACCTCACCGCGTCGCCTAAAGGGAATGTCATTCCCAGGCATTCGGACGCCCGCCGGGCGGGCCGGGAGAACCCCTGGACCCACTGCCGCTGGAGCCGCACGGTACAGGTAACCAAGTTCCAGGAGCCACCGTGGCTGATCAATGACCAGCCCTCTGACAGTGACAAGGCCTACCAGGGGGCAATGGGAACAATGGAGGTAACGATGCACCTCCCCCACCCCCTGCTCCTCCCGCTAATCCACCCGATGGTGGGGGAAGCGGCCGCCCGGCGGCGAGAGGAGACAACCCGGCGATGACGGGGAGGATGGGAGTGATGACCCCATGGATGACGACTCTGGCGCCTTCGAAGTCTCGGGTCCGCCGAGTCCGACTCACCCCAGAGGACCCCAAAATGCGGGGGAACGGCAAGTTCTACAAGGCCCAGACCCCAAATGGGAAAGCCATGGTCAAAATGTTCCGGAGGTTCTGTGACCTAACGGATCGTGATGCCAACGCCATCGGGTCTACTTTGGCGCCTATAGTAAAGGCGCTTGGCGAATTCCACCACGACCACTGGAAGGATACTTTTACCCAGTGGCAAAAACGCCACCCCAACAGAGAGCGGAACTGAGCGGGCGATGGTGTTGTCACCCCCAGCAGGACCGCATCACGTGTGCCGCCTGGGCCTGCCGGCATCGTAGGGCGTGTTCCTTGGCCGGTCGAGTACTTCTCGGTCAAGCAACTCAGGTCCAGACACTTTGAGCCCATCCGTGCCCAGATGGAGCGCCAAGAGGAAGGGCGGTCACGGTCAAGATGATCCCCGACCTCACGGATATTCCCAAGTGGAAAGACCGGGGACATACCTCTATGTCCAAGCACTTCCGAGATTTTGAGACCTACCTCTCTAGCATTATGGGGTTGAGGGTTTCCCCTGGATTGGGTGGTGCGAACGAATTTGCCCGCAATCCGCTGGAGTACGGTAGAGACCCAGCGTGCACAGAGCTTAAGGGAAGAAGCCTGACTTCTTTCGCTTTGAGGAGACCGACTATATATGCCGGTACTTCACAAGTATTGTCCCTCGTAATCCACGAGATGCACCTTCGTCTCCCCGGTTGGACGACGGACGATAAGGTGAGGGCAGACTGGGAGAAGCGGGAACCGTTCCATGCGCGAAGCGGACGCCTTCCGGCGCACACGATGCCATTGTACTCCAACTGGCTCGTGTGGCCTTTGCCAATTCTCCTGGAGAAATCCATTTTATCCCCAAGAGAGGCAAGACATTGCCAGCGGCCGGCAGGCATATTTTGCTTGCAAGGGCCAATTTGTCGGCATTAACACTGCCTGCCCCAAGTGTGACCTCGTCGAGATGTTATCCAGAAGATGCGGTATGATGGGGAGTCAGCCGAGTTGGAATTGGGATAAGCACTGTTCCAAATTTCAGGCAGATCCAAGTGATTGATGAGTGGGCGGCCGAGGGGCTGGCCAGCATGTCTAACGAGGACCAAATAAGTGCTTTTCTCAAGACTATCCCCAAGGATTGCAAGAATAGCGAACTTCTGATCCCTAAGGGCATTATCGAGGGTGACAGACCTCGGTTCCCCACCCTGGTTGGCAATGTCATCCCTCACCTTTCTGTCCATTGAGGCCAAGGAAGACACGGTACGTCAGCTGCCAAACGTACTATTGCCAACACGAAGCTCCTCCGCTGGACAGCGCCCGACAAGCGGCGTCGGACCGGAAGTCGTCCCGTACGACCACCGGGAAGTTACGTCTGCGTAGACGGTAAAGTGGTGGGGACCATTGAGGGCCTTCATTACTCCGAAGAGTTATGGAAGGCCATGACCTCTGAGCAGAGGGCGAGTGCTTGGCCAAACCGCCAAGGCCAAGAGTGCCAAACGAACTGCGAGGCCACGAGTACCGCAGGGTCTGGAGCCGTCCCGATGGACGTCTCCGCCACCACCTTGAGTCGTTGACAGCGGTCCAATCTCGATTCCAACCGAGACAGCGGACGCCGGTCATCGAGCCGCCATGCTAGCTCTCCCGCCGACGCGGTTCCAGCGCTCGCCGAGAACAGGGAGCGGAGCTCGCTCCCTGGCTCTCACCGGTCAGATGCCCACGAGGGACGCCGAGGACGCACATCGGGCCATCTCTGGGTTTGGAACTCGACAGTTCCTGTGGGACTCCAGTCCGAACTGGTTTATTGTTTGATGCTTGTCAGCAAAGCCCTGGATTGGGCGCGACCGAAGTGTATGTAGCGTGAGGACCGTTAATTTATCCCGCTGTCGGCAGTGTGATTCGAAATAATGTATTAAGAGTTGAGTTAGACTCACATGCTGACACTTGTGTGGTGGGCCGACATGCCCTTGTAATCCATGAGCATCCCAACGTAGTCATGGTCAGTGGTTTTGACCCTCCCAACCTCCTCTAAGGTTGTGGATGCTGCTGTCCGGTATACTTGCCGCGACACGGGGAACACTTGATCTTAATGATCAACCAGGCCATCTATGTGCCTGAGGTTGAACATTGCCTACTCTGTCCCATGCAATGCCAGATGAATGGTGTGGCGATTCACGAGGTCCCGAAGTTCCTCACACGAACCCCACTACCTCTCACCCATTCTATCCTGATTGCCGACCCCACCGATGATGCCCACCCGCACACCATCCCATCCCTACAACTTGAGGGCGTTGTGAGCTATTTTGAGTATGCCCTCCCTACCTCTGCTGAGTATGAGGATGTTGATATCCCTCACTTGAGTTGACGGCTCTGCACCTCGGCCTGGGATCCCTATGAGAAAGACTTTGCTTCTCTCGAAGAGAGCCACCTTGATTTCAGGGACATTTAATCTCTGCCAAGTGCGGAAGTGGATGGTCCGCGCCATAGCTGAGATGGGGACACTTCCCGCCGATGCCGCGAAGAGGAACCCGCTGGAAACTTTGTCCAGTTTCCCTGCAGTATGATGCTGCTGATGTGACTGATGACGATAACTTTGGCATGGCCCTTGAGGCACCCGCCAAGTGGTGTTGGTGCGAACTAACCACACCCCAGACTTATGACGCCTGTGGAGTCCTGCCGGGTGAACGGCGGGGGGGTGGACCGCCACTCTGGCTAATCATTGGCAGATCCCACTACACAAAGCTAAGAACACGTCCGACAGACCACGCAGCTGTGTGCGCGACGGCTTGCATCCGACGCTGTCAAGGCGTTTTGGACAAACGATCGGATGCTTCGCTACAGGAGGATGCCGTGCAACCTCTATAGCGACACCATGTTCTGCCGAAGGTCCCATCAGCCCGAGGCTACACGATGGCGCAGATCTTGCGACCGACTTTGGGTGGAGCCGATGCTACCCCATGTCACGCAAGGGTGAAGCCCATGAGGCCCTTGGTCTCCTATTTGCGTGGGAGGGTGTTCCCCGAAGATGATAGTCGATGGCGCAAAGGAGATGAGATTGGGAGAGTTTGCTCGGAAGTGCAAGGAGGCGTCTTGCCTCTTGCAGAGCACAGAGCCCTATTCTCCATGGTCTAACTCCGCCGGCGTGAGATTAGGGAACTCAAAAGGGAGCCGCCAGGAAACTGACTAGGTCAGGGGCCCTCGCCGGTTGTGGTGCTTTGGCGCTTGAGTACGAGGCTTATGTCCGCTCGCACACTGCACATGACATCTATCGCTTAGATGGCGGGTCCCGAGACAGTAGTCTCTGGGGAAACATCAGATATTAGCCCATTCTGTGAATTCGGCTTTTGGGATTGGGTTAAGTTTCGTGACCAAGGCGTTGCTTTTCCTGGCGGCGCCCTCGCATTTGGCAAGTACTTGGGTCCCAGCATTGATGTGGGTCCGGCTATGACCCAGCGCATCATGAAGGCAAATGGGGAGATCGAAGACCGTTCGACGGTTCGCTCCCTCACTCCCGAGGAGTGCGTAAGAGCTGCCTTACATCAAGAACAGCAGAAGTTCTTGGAGTCCATCCAGGGCAGGTGGGGTGAGAAGACTCGGGTTAAGGACCTTGGCCCTGACTTTCTCAACCTCGTTCCTGATCCAGAGAACAATGAGCCCTGGGAAGATGATGACGGGCCGTCATTCCCAGTGGATGGCGAGCTCACGGACCCGGCGTCTGGGGACTTTCTGGTGAACACTGAGGTGCTTCTCCCCGTTGGGAATGGCCAGGAACTCGCCAGGGTCCTCCGCCGGAAGCGCGATCCCGATGGGTCATTAGTGGGTACTGCTCATGCGAACCCTGCGCTCGACACTCGTATATATGAGTTCCGGTTCCCCGATGGGTGGACTGAAGAGTTGGCAGCTAATGTCATCGCTGAGGCGGTCTATGCCCAGTGTGATGCCGACGGCAATCAATATGTCCTGCTGGACGCTATCGTGGATTACCGCAAGGATCCATCCGTGGCGGTCGCCCGGAACGACCAGGTTTCGGTCGTCGATGGTAAGAAGATTGTCAAACGCTCCACCAGAGGTTGGGAGCTGTGTTGCGAGTGGAAGGACGGTAGCACTTCTTGGCAGAAGTTGTCGGACCTTAAAGAGTCTCACCCTCTTCAGGTTGCAGAGTTCGCATTTGCTGCGCAAATTGCCGAGTTGGGTCCTTAAGAAGAGGGACCGGATTGTCTCCTTGGTTAAGCGCCGAAGCGCTCGATACCACAAGCGGACTCATAAGTATGGGATTGAACTCCCCAAGACTGTTGAGGAAGCCTATGCCATCGATCATGCCACCGGTACAATCTTCTGGCATGATGCGATTGAAAAGGAGATGAAAATGTGCGTGTTGCGTTTGGCGCTTCGCAGACGGTGTCGCGCCACCGGCAGATCATCAGTTCATACGCTGTCATATGATCTTTGACGTCAAAATGGAAGATTTCTGTCGCAAGGCCCGGCTCGTAGCCGGGGGACATGTGACGAAGGCCCCAGCAACCCTCACTTATGCCAGTGTTGTGTCTCGAGAGACTGTGCGGATCGCCCTGCTGATAGCAGCGCTGAACGACATTGACATATGGGCCGCTGATGTTCTTAACGCCTACATCACCGCGCCATGCCACGAGAAAATCTGGACCACTCTGGAAAAGAGTTTGGTGATGATTGCGGCTGCAAAGCCATATTAGTCCGAGCACTGTATGGCCTCAAGTCTAGTGGTGCTGCCTTCAGGGCGCATCTGGCAGGGTGCATGCGCGAGATGGGCTATGTTTCATGCCCAGCTGACCCTGACCTGTGGCTCAAAGAGCAAACAGATAGGAAGGGTAGGAAATACTATTCCTACATCCTCTGTTACGTTGATGATTTGCTGGTGGTCCACCATAACCCCAAGTGCATCATGGACAGGATTAATAGCTTTCTCCCACTGAAGCCCGACTCGGTCGCCCGCCTGAGATGTATCTCGGCGCTAAGCTTAAGAGGAAGACCTTTGAGGACGGCACTACGGCCTGGGGACTATCCCCCGCCAAGTATGTTCAACAAGCTGTTAAGAATGTCAAAACATTCCTCAAGAACAATCTCGAAGGACGGTTTTCCTTGCCGAAGCGAGGCGACAACCCGTTCCCCTGTGATTACGCCCCCAAAGAGGATGTTACTCCGCTGCTTGAGCCCGGTGTGGCTACTTATTACATGCAGCTGATAGGAGTCCTTAGATGGATGTGTGAGCTTGGGCGGATCGACATCTGCACCGAGGTCTCCATGTTGTCTTCCTTTGCAGCGATGCCGCGAGGGACATCTGGAGGCCACTGCATGTGTTCTCCTACTTAAAGTCGAGGTCTAACTCCCGGCTCATCTTTGACCCAAAGGAGCCAAATGTGGGAGAGTCTGATTTTGTGGAGTGTGACTGGTCCGACTTTTACCCGGGCGCGGAAGAGGCCCTGCCGCCTAATGCCCCGAACCCCCTTGGCAAGGGTGTGACACTACGAATGTTCGTAGACAGCGACCACGCTGGTGACAAAGTGAGCAGACGCTCGAGAAATGGCTTTGTCATCTTTCTCAACTATGGCATGATTGATTGGCTTTCGAAGAAGCAATCGACAGTTGAGACCTCAGTGTTCGGCGCCGAGTTTTGCGCCATGAAACACGGCATTGAGAATCTGCGTGGCATTCGCTACAAGCTCCGCATGATGGGTGTCCCCATAAAGGGCCCCTCATACGTGTATGGTGATAACATGTCTGTTGTCACCAATGTGAGCAAGCCTGAGTCGACACTCAGGAAGAAATCTAACTCGATCTGCTACCATGCAGTGCGTGAGGCCGTTGCAATGGGCGAAGCCCTTGTTGCCCACATCCCGACCAAGAAGAACCTTGCTGACCTGTTCACCAAGGTACTGTATGGTCAGACGCGTAGATTTTTAGTTGACCGGATGCTCTGGGATGTGTTCCCCAGCGACTGAGTGTCGCGGAGTTTCGCTGGCTGGGGTGCGGCTAATGACTGACCCTTGTCTTTGAGTCTTTGTGGCATTGTTTGTGTCGGAGTGATGACTGCCCCCCTTTGTCTCCCTTACTAGATTTGACAAGTTTGCCTGCCTTGTTGCCACGCATCCTTGGGGGGACTGATTAAATTACGTGGGGACGGAGGCAGTAATCTCGCGGAAAGATCCGAAAGATCCATCAGGATCAGACGGATCCTCCGGAGGATCTTTTGTTACGTAGGAATAGTCAAGCACAAAGAGAACTCTGACATATTACGTAGGAATTGTCGAGCACACGTGCGTCGCACGATTAAAATGTAGAGGTGGTGACACCGGGGACCACCATAATTCTAAAAATACTGACCTCTGCAACCAAGTTGCATGTCGGGGCTTACTGGCCACCAGTTCTTGCTTTTTAACTAGCTTTACACCATGTCCGCCCAGCTCCGCCGCCGCTCCGCCACGGCCAAATCAAATCAGCATGATGTGTACATGTGGTCTGTACTTCCTTCGTGATTTCACACGAACACATTCCTTTCAACAAGTAGATACTATTTTATAGGTAAGCATGAATCAAAACATTACAACTATGTCAAACAAAAACTAGACAAATGATTTATTTACATGAAACAATACTTCAAGGCACAATAAAATGTCTTTCTTACCCACCGTAAAACCCGGTTTATAGGTGCACACAAATGTACAAGAGTTACATTTAGGCAGAACTTTTAATCCGACACAAGTAAGTGTTCTTAACAAGGTGGGTATCCTTTTCGTTTATATTTTTTACTTTCCCTATGCTACGTTTTCCCACCAGTTGCGACATTCTGTTGGGGCTCGAGATGGACTCGTAACGGGCTGCATTCCATGTTCGGTGACTGCGCTCACTCACAGCCCACTTTTACATCTTCCTCCAAGTCACACCATCCGATTATACCATCTCCTTCTCTGATCCCACCTCACATGGCCTTCCAACTCTAATTCCTACCTCTGCAGTGACATTCATCATTGCAGAGCTTTTTGCTGTGTTTCAACAAGGAATAAAGTATTAAACAAAGAAATGTTGCTTCTGTTTTGTTGTCCTGTCGATCCAGAAGTTGTATTGTAGTTAAAAAACAATTCTAAACAAACCTCTTTTATGTGCATCAATGCATTAATGGTTGTGTTATCTCATAATTCGTAAAATGGTCACTCCAATTGTCATCCAAGATGGCCAGGAACCCGACCTTGCTGTCAATCCTGTCGTCGCCGTCGAACCTGTAGTACCTAATTTTGGACTTGCCGCCGATGATGTTGACGGCCATGTCAGCATGCAAGAATTTGGATCTCGTGCTGTCACTGTCTCCAGGCGGTCCTACTCAATCAAGGAAAAATGGGACTTACTACAAGTGGTTTGCACACTTGCGTCAAGTGGTGTCTCTCTTCGCCAAGCGTGTCCACTGGTCGGCCTGCCGCATCAGTATTACTACAGCTTTAAAAAAGCGATCAAAACAGCTGAGGACCTGGAGAAGAGTGGACTGTTCGTCCACTACAAGTGTAATGGTGGGACCCTGAAGCTTCACCCCGTTCCACCGAGTATTCTTGCCTCCATCCATGATGACATGAGACAATTTGTTTCTGGAACAAGAGCATGTGAAATTCAAGTCAGCACCCATATGGTTTGTCACGAGGCATGCCGCCTGCTCCCCAAAGAGCATAAATGCATGGGAGAAGACAGTTCTCTGTTTCACAAGGACAATGGGCCTCAGCCATTGTGTCGCAATGCACACTGCCCAAAAAACTATCATGAGACAATGGAAGAGTCTTGGCACTTCATCGAGATGATACGGGACAAGGTGGCGGACAGAGATCCCATGCACATCATAAACATGGGCCAGATGCCAATCCCGTCTTCGTTTCATTCCACGAAGACTATCAAGAAGAAGGGTGGAGAGAGGGGATAACATGAATATTTTTTATTTTATTCAAAATAGGGTGTTACTCTCGTAATGTTTAAGTGTTCAGATTTAATTCCATGTTGAACCCTTATCGTGCCATTCTCATGAACTGATGTGATTGTCCAAGGATCACTTTCATACCAGCTCTCAGTTTTGCAGAGGATACCGTCTTTAAGCAGCAGTACTTTGTCGCCGGGTTGATAATCACAGTCTAAGCGGGCTTTGTTTTCCCTGTTTGTATTATTGTCCATTTCAATCTGTCTGTATTCTTCTATTTTTGATCAGTCAACAAGGAAAGGAACATCAAACAACATGTCCCATCAAAAAATAGCCGCACCTGGTGAGATTTTGAATACTGTGTGATAGGTAGGGCAAATGACCCATGCTGCATTTGTGAGAAAGTCAGCTATGTCTTTCTCATTGACTGTAGCGGCCATATCTATGTCAGCTGTGCAGATCATCATCATGATTGTTTCATGCACCTGCTCAAGTATTGCATTTGCTTGTGGGTTTCTGACGCTGGTTGGATTACGCATCAGACCATATGAATCACAGAGGGTCTCAAAGTCAAGTTTGAATTCACTTTCATTGTTGTAGACAATGTATTGACTATGTGGGGAACGGCTAAACCTGGTCCTGTTAACTAAGTTTCCTACTGTTGCTGCTGATTTATCAAAGTAGGGTTGTGTTGTATGGATATGTGAATCCTTGCCCGTTTGCCCCTTTGTACCCATGAGAATGTCAAGCCCAGATGGCTGTGAAACCGGAACTCTACAATTTCAAACCAGCTTGTTGCGGGTAGATCCTTGTGACACACATAAAGTCAATTTATGTCTTGTCCTTGGCCCTGAGGATATATGGACCTATGATTTCCACACATAGAGGTTTTGTGATAGCCAGCTTTGATGGCACTTTGCCACATTTGTGCTGTTTGCACTTGTCCACCTGGCAACTGTGACATTTTTGACATGTGATTGGACTGTCATTCTGAGACCTTTCCACATCAAAATACGAATGGTTCCTTCGAGACTTTTAGTCCTGGGGTGTTGTAGGTAATGGTGGTACCAGGCTACTGCACAATATTGCAAGCTTTTTGGAATCACCATTTTTTGTCTTTGCATAGTACTTTGACAGTTTCGACCAATTCAATGGAATAACCCTGCTTTTCCGCTTCTGTTTGTAGAGCTGGGCCGTGTTGTTGTGCCTCCACTATCTCTCTGGTTGTGAGGGGATAGATGGAGTCCTCTTCTATTTGATTGGCAAACACAAGGTTCATGGATTACTTGGTGTTGCCAGTGGATTAACTATGCTCTTGTGTTGAGTTGTCATGCGACCAACATTGGGCAAATGTCATCCAGGTTGACCTGTAATCTCCAGCGGTACACTTGCTCAGAGATCAGGCCTAGAGCATCCTGCATTGATTTTTATGGTTAGTATAGACCATCAGTTGTAGTTCCCAAAGCATGCCTTTGAACTCTTCCAGTGTTTCTAGTATGGCCAGTAGTTCTTATTTGGTCACGCTATATTTTTGCAGCATTGAACTCAGTTTCCTGCTGAAAAATGCCAGCGGCCTGTTGTTTTGAGTTATCACCACTCCTAATTGTAGTTTGGAGTTATCAGTGTAGATCTCAAAGCCATGAGAGTAGCCAGGGTAGGCCAAGGTAGCATCTCTAGCGATGGTTATTTTTATATTGTCAAATGCCTGTTGATGGACAGCATCACAATGCCATGGCCGTATCTTTGTTTTGTTGGCTTTTGTAGTCTTGGTTTGTTAACTTCCCTGAAGTTGCTAATGGCCTGTACAGTGTTGTCTTTCTTTGGTATGATGGAGGTTGGCAAAGAGTCTTTGGATGTCCTTTTTGGTTGTTTCCAAGTGCTTTTTTGATATTGGGAACAGTTGATCATGGTTTGGTGTTACTTCCTCTTTCAGTTGGAGAGAGACCGGCTCACAATCCCAGTCACCTAATGTCCAGTCAAACAGCCTCTCAAATTCTTGCAGGAGCTCCAGTAACTTTGCTTGTTCTGAGGCATTAAAGTGTTTGTTGCAATTATCATTGACAATTGCCCTGAAATTTGATTTTTCATATTTAGCATCTAAGATTTTCATGAGGTGTTTGGTGGCCTCAATCATGCTTTTAGGTTCTGTTGCCATGCTTTGATAGACGCTGTTGCTCAAAGTCCACACCTTATCAAGTTTTGCCCTTTTCTGTATATGATTGATGTTTCTTGTTGACAGTGAGTTTTCATCCAGAGTGATTTGCTTTGTCCAAAAGTCTAGGACAATTCCCAACTCTTCAGGGCAGCATGGATATGCTACTGTTGTATTCATCCACATCTGGCTGTAGCTGTACAGTGTACTCATTGCAAGTGGAATATTCAAAAAATTGATCCTGATTTTTCCTCTTCCATTTGTTTGTAAGCTCCGATTTGACATATGCCAAGACTTTGGCACCTGCCTTGTCAGGTAGGGACAAGGATTGTCTGTTGTTTTTTGGTAGGCCTTAAAAATTGACACATCACTGCCAATTGTTGTTGGCTGCCCAGCGGTGCCAGGCAGGATGCCAAACTCAGTCTGTGGGCTGAGTTTCGGCCATTCCCATGGTTGGCCTGAAAGTAATTAAATTGAAAATTAGATGTAGTCAAAACAAGTGTAAAAATGATTGAATTCATGATAACTTGCCTTCACAATATACCCGCTGCTGCCAATTGTTGTTGGCTACATGGCGGTGCCAGGCGGGATGCCAAACTCAGTCTGTGGGCTGAGTTTCGACCGTTCCCCTAGTGGGCCTGTAAATATTTAATTAAAAAAATGTGCTGTGAATATATTGTTTGAAAACAGGGCGAGTTCACAATGACTCACCTTCAAAATATACCCGCTGCTACCAATTGATGTTGGCTACACAACAGTACCAGGCGGGATGCCAAACTCAGTCTGTGGGCTGAGTTTCAGCCGTTCCTGTGGTAGGCCTGTAAATATTTAATTGAAAAAATGATATGTGTTGAGTATATTGTTGGAAAACAGGGCGAGTTCATTATGACTTGCCTTCACAATATATCCGCTGCTGCCAATTGTTGTTGGCTTTGCAGCGGTGCCATTTGTGATGCCAAACTCAGTCTGTGGGCTAAGTTTCGGCGGTTCCCGTGGTAGGCCTGGCCTGGAAATATTTAATTGAAAAAAATGATGAGTTGCTTATATATTGTTTGAAATAGGGCGAGTTCATAAGCTTTCACCTTCAAAATTGACCCGCCGCTGCCAATTGTTGTTGGCTACACTGCAGTGCCAGGCGGGATGCCAAACTCAGTCTGTGGGCTGAATTTTTGCCATTCTCTCAGTAGGCCTGTAAATATTGAATGGGAAAAAATGATGTGTTGTGAGTATATTGTTTGAAAACAGGACAAGTTTATAAGAACTTACCCTCATTTTGCACCCGCCGCTGCCAATCGTTGTTGGCTTCACGGCGATGCCATTTGGGATGCCAAACTCAGTCTTTGGGCTGAGTTTCGGCCATTCCCATGGTAGGCCTGTAAATATTTAATTGAAATAAATTGATGTGTGCTGAGTAGAAAAATTGAACAAAGGGTGAGTTGATAAGAACTTACCTTCATGCACCCGTGGCTGCCAATTGTTGTTGGCTACACGGCGGTTCCAGGTGGGACACCAAACTCAGTCTGTGGGCTAAGTTTCAGCAGTTCCCATGATGTGATGGTGGGGTATCAATGCAATTGAAAAAATGGGCATGAAGCCCTACAGTTGCTGCTGGATCAAGCACCTGTGTTGTACGTATGGTACGGTATTGTATCATACACTATACTGTAGGCAATAATATACGTAAGCATGGTACTGGTCAACATTATGAAGACCTCAGAGAGGTCGCGCAAGAGTGAGGTAAGGCAAAACAAAGGAATAAGTATCAATTATGTAGCCACACGGTACCAAATTTCATCCCCAATGTGTTATTCTTGTGTTCACATTTCTTTGGCACAGTCACTTCTGATAGTACTTTTGCTTACTAGGCCTAGCCAGTGAACACATACATCTGGTACGGAAATTCTCTAAACTTGTACTTAATTCCTTTTTGGGTGTTTTTGAGAAATTTGGCAGATTAGGGCCCTAACCAGCATTTGGACACCTAGCCAGTGAATGACGTACTTGTGGGACAGAAATTCTTGACATTCATATTTAATTCCTACATGGAGGGTTTTCAAAAAATTGCAGGGACATATACAAAACCAATCTATTCAAAAATATAAATAGGATCAATAAGCCATCACCAAAACAGTTCAAAGACCAAGCCTAGAATTGTTACCAAAACTAGACCCAACAGGTGATCTTCCTGTTTGTAACTCGTGATTCGCAAAATGTCAGTCCTGAATCGCACAGACACTCGGAAGATTTTTTGCTTCAAAGCTTAGCATGATAAATGTAACTATGGCTTATACAATGTATAAAAAACCGGTAACTCCCCCCTACACTCTTGAAACTTCTGGTAACTCCTTGTACACTCCGACATTTTGACAGTGTACCGGAAGGTTCCCGGTGTTTTTTGTTTGCAGTGTTGCTGGTTCCATAATGGCAACTGCGGCCATGATATGAAGGCTGTCCTTGTAGTTTTGTTGGTTATTTTACCCACTCTTGCTTAGCTTGTGGTGTCCTGCCTTGTTTGCATTGCTTGGCATGTCATCTTTGACAGTCTTTTTGCTGGTGATGTCCTTTTTGCAGCAAGATTTTTGATGTCCCTGAGTGAGGTGCTTATGAATTAATGGTATTATCTAATTCCAATTGAGTTGGTGAGATGGCCTTATCTGGACTGGGGCAAGTCTAGTTTTTAACTAACTCATTTGTTTTACCTTTCTAACAAGTATGTCAGTTCTGAGTGACATCTGACCTGCAACTTCAAGAATTTTAGTCAAAGTAGTTGTAGTCGCTTTCTAAGTCATTGGCACGATGTTTCTTGCACTTGCTAGACTTCTGCATAATGCTTTCTTGATTTTTGTGAGAAAAATCTGTGCAAAGTTTGCACCTTCTTTCCCCTTGTCTTTGGAATGGGCCCCCATTCTTTTTGATGGGAGTACCATCTTTGTTGAAATGATGACAGTCACGAGTGTTGTGACTTTTGTGCAGCCTGCCGTGCTTCTTGCAGAGCATTTAGTGCGTTTCTGTCCAACCCACCTTATTGAGAATTTTGTGGATGCCAGAGTCAATGTGTTAGGCCGAATGCTCGGTAATTTGCAATTGCCAAGCAATTGCCCTCATTTGCAAACTCCACTTTGCAATTCCTTGTCGACGTTTGCACTGCCAAGGAATTGCATTTTTAGGGAATACGCAGAACAATTCTTTGACGACAGCCGAATTGCATTTGAATTTTGCGAGACTTGTCAGTTTGGATGTAGTTGTTTGCCAAGTTTGGCGCCAAAACGCATTCAACTGACAGGGATATTAATTGCACCAATCCCTACGTAAATTAATATCTTATGTTGGGTCAGTGTTCTCTTCCCAAGGAATTGTAATGGTGAAAAAACCAGGGCAATATTGAAATTCCTAGGGAATTGTAATCACGAAGATATTAAATCTGTATTACAATTCCTAAGGAATTGTAATTTCTCAGTTATTTTACAAATGACTGCTGTTATGTACTGTCGAACGGAAAAATTGATGCCAAACGGACATTGTATACGCTCCATTGATGCCAATCAGAGGTGTCACACAACAGAATTGATTCCAAACAAGAGTTCGTTGCAGAAATCCCGAGCTAAACCGAATTTCTCGAGGAATTGTTTGCAATTCCTTGGTAGTGCAAACATCGACAAGGATTTGCAATGTGATGTTTGCCCATTTTTGCAATTGCTTGGCAATTGCAAATTACCAAGCACTGGGCCGAACAAATGGACTCCATCTTTCACTTCCCATCAGCCCCTTTTGTTTTATTCATGCTAGAGGGCTTGGCTTCAAGCTCTGCATGTTCCCAATTCTCAAGAACCAACAAAAGGGCTCTACCATATATCACGGTTTATAAGACCCCCCAAATGTACAAAAGATACCATTGACACAATTTTGATATGTTGGGATAACTTTTAATAGGACAAACTGTTGCCTATTGTGTGACACACCAAAACCTTCAGAAGAAGGTAAGCTTTCTGGAATATCTTATCCGTTTAGTCGAGAATTGCTTAGTTTTTTAAATATACGCAGTTCAAAAGTAGGGGGTCTTATAATCCATGGGGACTTATAAACCGTGATATACGGTAATACTGACAGGAGTGGTATTCTCTGTCAAGCTGCACTCGGTTTGCCACTTGGTCAGACACATGCCCAACAAGCGTGTCGTAAGGTCGGCATTGTCCAGGGGCAATATCTGCTTAGTGGCCTGCTTAGCCTTTGGGTTGTAGTACATGCATGGGAGCGTTCCAAGATAGCTGTTGAGCTGCTCAACGTGAACAAAAAACTGACAAATTGGAACCCTATTGGGCTTCTTCAACCTGTTTGTGATGTAGTACTTGAGGGTCTCACCCATGTCGTGTCTGAACACCTTCAGGAGGTGAAACATGACACACTCACAAAAGGAATCACAAGTCTTGGTGGGAGTCTCAGTGTTTGTGACTCTGTGCAAGTCTTCCCGAGGAGCACAAGTCACATGGGCCTTGATGAGGAGCACAAGTCACATGGGCCTTGATGATTTTCTCCCAGGGCCGCCTTGCTTTATTGGAGAGGAGACTTCAATACACCTCAAAGGTCTTTGCTCCTTCCATTATGACAGCAAGCTTTGCAGCTTCAACAGCCTTTAAAGCCTTCTTGCAAGTTGCTTTGTTGATTGCAAGGGATTTGGAGTCTGGGCTCACATCCTGACCTAAGCCAGAAAGTATTTAAAAAATCTTGTTGTAGACTTTGCTGACTTTGTTTTTATGAGCTTAATACTACTGTACAACTGATGAATGAGATACTAGTTATCTCATGCATAAAAAACACAAATGATCATGGGAGAGATTGGCAGTGATTTGTGGCAGTTCCATGACTGGCTCATATTCAACTGCCCAAAGGAACTGTCCCATGGGAAGGTTCCTGAGAAGGAAATCCTCCATTGGATATTCAACCTAAGAAAACACCTACAATGTGTATGGTGGAGTTCTGGGAAGGAAAATCCTATTTGGATATGATTTCTGAGAAACTCATATCTTATGACTTTTGAGTCCTTCCTCTGTATCAAACAATGTGAAGGAGACTTATGGAGTTCCAGCTGGAAGCTCCAGATTCTTGGCCTATGTCACTCGCCCCCACGAATGGAGGGTCAGGTGAGGTGTGAAAAAAACCTTTTCTTTGGAAAGGAAAAATGGGGAGGCCTGTTTTGTGAGCGGAAGACACTTGTTTGTGTACCAATTTATACTGGTAATACAAGACTTTCCTGGCTGAGTAGTGACTACGAAGCATTATTTCAAGCGTAAGTGTTAGTGGAGAGAGGAGTAAGAGTGATTCACTGACATGTTCTTTATTTTAAGTGTCTGTAGTGTCAAAGTATGGTGTTACTCTCCTAATGTTTAATCTTTCTGATTTTGTTCCGCGGTGAACCCTGATAGTACCATTCGTATGGACTGTCGATATAGTCCAAGGATCTTTATGGTATTTGCTTTCTGATTTGCGGAGGATACCTTCTTTGCGAAGAAGTACTCTATCACCAATTTTATAATCCCAATCGGCGAGACTTGTTTTCACGTTCGGTGTTGCGATCGGTTTGGCGTTGCCTATGGTCTCCTATTTTGTTCCAGTCAGCTAGGAAGGGAATGTCAAACAGCATGTCCCTGCCAAATATTGCTGCACCTGGAGAGGCTTTGAGTACCGTGTGGTATGTGGAGCGAACGGCCCATGCAGCATCTGTGAGGAAGTCTGCTATGTCACTAGGAGCCACTGTATTGGCCATGTCTAATTCAGCGGATGCGAGCATTGTCATGATTACTTGATGCATCCGTTCTAGTATTGCGTTTGCTTGGGGTTCTTGATGCTGGTTGGCTTACGCTTGATACCGTATGAATCACATAGGGTTTCGAAATTGAGCTTGAACTTCGCTTCCATTGTCGTAAATGATTACTTGACAACGTGGGTAACGGCTAAACCAGATCTTGTTTACTAAAGAGCCAACTTGTGCTGATGATTTATCAAAGTATGCTTCTTTAGGTTTATTATGTGTGTTAGTACCCTTGAGGCCCTTTTTACCCTTGGGAGTAACAGAATTGAATTCAGTTACCGGTAGTTCCACAATTTCGAACCAACTGGTAGCTGGATCTATCATTGTGACACACATAAAGTCAATTTCAGTGCCGTCTTTGCCCTTGAGAGTGTATGGTCCGATTAGGTCCACACATAGTACCTCCCAGGGGTTTGATACAACCAATTTTGTAGGCAATTTACCGTACTTATGTTGGCGTCGTTTGTTGACTTGGCATTTATGACAATTTTTGACAAAGGTGCGGACAGAGTGTCTCAAACCTTTCCAATACATCGCAGCGAAGAGTTTCTTCGAGACGGGTTGTCCCTGGATGCTGCAGGTAGTGATGGTACCACTGTACTGCTCGCTGCTGGAGTTCCTGTGGGATGACAAGTTTGCCATCTTTGCACAGTACTTGAACATTTTCTACCAGCTGAGGTTTGTATGCCTCCAGCAGGCTGAGTTTGTCCAGCATTTTATCTGTTTGTTGAGCTGCGGCAATCTCCCGAACTGTCAGGGGATAGATCGCATTCTCTTCGCTGCGGTTAGCAAACACAAAGTTCATGAGGTCTGAGTGTTGTGCTGGGGATGGGTCCTCTTCTGATTGCATAGTGTAATAACACCAGCATTTGGTGAAGGTCATCCAGTTTTCCTTGACGTCCTTTGTTGGACCAAAGTCAAGGCGTGAAATCGCATCCGCAACTGTGTTGTGGATTCCTTTGATGTACACAATTTCTGGACCATATTCCTCTAGCAATAAACACCAGCGGTAAACCCTGTCACAGGTTAGACCTACCGCGTCTTGCATGAGGTTCTTGTGGTCTTTATAGACCACAATTGGTTGGCCCTGCAGCATTCCTTTGAATTCTTTGAGTGTTTCAACAATGGCTAGAAGTTCAATTTCGGTTACGCTGTATTTTTGCTGACAGACAGAGAGTTTTCTGCTGAAAAATGCAATTGGCGGTTGTTCTGAGTAATGGCGGCTCCAAGTTGTCTCTTGGATCCATCAGTATAGATCTCAAACCCTTTTGAGTAATCAGGGTAGGCCAAGGACACATCTTTGGCGATAGTGGCCTTTACGTCATCGAATGCTTTTGATGTTCCTCAGTCCATTTCCAGGGTTTCTTTTTAACCTTGAGAAGTTTGGATTGTTTGGTATGACCACACTCGCCTACGAGGCTTGTGAGTGGGGCAAGCATTTCGCTGCGCCGTGCCCAAAGATCTCGATAGTATTGGACCATGCCAAGAAATCTACGGAGGTCTTTGACATTTTTGGGCGGTGTCAGTGCAAGTATCGACTGTACCTTCTTGGGTTGTGGTTTAATTCCCTCTCGTGAGAGGATGTACCCAAGATATTCTGTTTCAATGGCACAGAAGTTTGATTTGCGAGCATTTACTTTTAGGTTCGCATCTTGCAGTCTGGAGAGGACCAATTCCAATTTAGCCAGGTGGTCTTCCAGGGTTCCCTTGGTGATACATAGTAGATCATCAATGTAAGCTCTTACGAACTCAAGGGTGGCCATTAGTTCCGTCATTTTCGATTGAAATATGTCCGGAGAACCAGCAATTCCCATTGGTAACCTGAGGTAAGAGTACTTACCCCATGGAAATATAATGGTGCAGATCTTGGATGCATCTGGATCCAACCTAATGGTGTAGTAGCCCATGTTTAAATCAAGGGCTGTGGCAAAAGTGAAACCTTCTAACTCTTGCATGACTGTACTAATTTTAGGTAACGGGAATGGTTTTCTAACTATCCTTTTGTTTACTTCTCTAAAATCACTTAGGAAACGTACAGTCTGATCTTTTTTTGGTACTATGAATGATGGTGAAGCCCATTCAGATGCGGGCTGCCACTGTAGTACCCCTAGGTCACATAGTCTTTTGAGCTCTTTCATGAGAGTCTCTTTTACTGAATGTGGCACTGGGTAGGCTCTGCCATGGTACGGTTTTGCACCTTCCTTCAGTTCGAAGGAGACAGGCTCAGTATTCCAATCACCTAGTGTACCATCAAAGAGGTCCTCATATTTACGGAGGAGCTCCAACAACTTATTTTGATCTTGTAGACTAAGGTGAGGACAATTGTTGTCAACAACTGATTGGAGGTCTGCTTTTTCATATTTTGCATCTAAGATGTGAACTGCACGCTGAGTGGCTTCCTCAGTACTACGTGGTTCATGAATCATGCTGTGGTTAACTGACCAAGCTTTTTCAATCTTAGAGCTAGTTGACAGACTGTTGATGTCTCTCATCGGCAAGATGATCTCATCAATGGTAATATCCTTTGTTCGAAAATCTAGAACGATTCCAAGCTCTCTTAGTGTACACCTAAGATGAGGTCAAACGCTGGCTTAGCCATCTTTTTACCATCATACTCCACAACATCAGGTTTAACTGTGTATTCCTTGCTGTTGGAGTACTCTAGGAATTTTAGAGTAACTTAGCCTCTTCCTTTGGTTTGGAAGCACCCATTCGGCGTGTGCCAAGACTTTGACACCTGCCTCGTCAAGTAAGGAAAACGCTCGGTGGTTCCTTTTTCATGGAACATGAGGTCACCATCGGAACCAGTGTCCAATAGTACTCTCAAGAAGTTGTTTTTGCGACTCCTGGACAAGTGTTTGAGTTTTGTCGAGGACTGACTTCCAGTCGCTAATTTTTGTACAGCTAGTACTGCTGTTACTGAGTCCATTGATTTTTGTGGGTTAGATGGCTCAATTGACTTTGATTCATGTAGGGTGTCCCTCACTGAGTTGGGATCTACATCAAAGTTAGTGGACAAGTTCGAGGTGTCTTTGAGATTTTTCAAAGTTACATCCACTAAGGGACTCGAATAATCCGAATTAAAATTTTGTCATTTAATTCTAATTTTGGTTTACTGGTAGTTTTATCGGACCAGGGGTAGTGTAATTGGCTAACTTCGTGGTTAGTTTTAATTTTCTTACAACTAATTTCATTTTCCCGGTACTACCCGACCCAACGCTTCAGGATGAGTCGGAATCGCTGTCACTTTCTTCGCGACGGCGACGTTTCTTGCCTTTTTGTTGGCTTTCTTGAGAGACTTCTCAAGTTTCTCCATGCGAGCCAAGACCTGGGCGTAGGACTTCTTGGGGCGACTATCCTCGCGGGACTTTCGTGCAGCTTGCCGAAAGTACCTCGCGTAGGAGTTCCGTCTTTGTTGTACCGGCGACACTCCGCGGTGTTATGCGTGGTGTGTGCGCCCCATGCTTTTGCATAGCTCGCAGTTCTTGTCTACGCTGGCGTATACTCCGTGCGTGCTTGCTTGGGCTTCTTGGGAATTCGTGCGCCTAGCGAACTTCTTGGAGGGCTGTTCAGCTCCTTGGGCCTTTGCAGGCTTAGAAGGCGACTGCCTCTCATCCACTGGGTGCGCCACCTCAATTCGCTCAAGAATGAGCAATAGAGGCTTAACCCCTTCGGGATAGCACTTCTCAAGCAAGTGGTACTGGTCCTGCCACTTCAACGGACACATGCGCAATATGTGGCATGCAAGTTCAGCGTCAGTGAAGGAGTAGACCTGTTGGGTCTGTGTACTAGCGCTCGGGCTGTAATACAAGCACGGGAGGTCTTCCACGTAGTTGTTCAGCTGCATCACCGCTGCACAAACTGGCGCACCCAAACCTTGTTGGGCTTCTTGAGGCAATTTGAAATATAGAATTTCAAATTTTCGCCTGCGTCATGTGCGAAACACGATTGGAGGTGGAGTAACTGGCACCTCCTGAATGACTCGGACGTCTTGCCCGGTGACTTCTTCCTTTCGACTCGAAGATGTCATGAAAGGGACTTGACTCTGTCTGCTCCTTGACAATTAAGTCCCAGGGCTGGCGTGCCTCCTCAGTGAGAAGGTTGGCGTAGAGTTGAAAAACTTCTAGGGCCGAGTCGGTCATTTTGTCCTTAAGGCGAGCATGTCGGCCTTTAGGGAGAGTGACTCTGCGGTCTTTTCTCCTTCTCAGTCTTGCTGAGGGGTCATCGGCAAGTTCGCGTAGAACAGCCTTCCAATCACCTTTTCGAGTCATATGCCTTTTCGGCATCATCGCAGGCGGGAATTAGACCCATTTTCTTGGCGGTACTATACGCCTTGTTCACGTGCAGTACAAACTGCTCGTTGGTACCGTGTCCGGACCAAACCGTGACTCGGGTTTCTGACCCATTTGCGAGGGTGCACTTGAGGGTCTCAGGCTTGAGGTCCAAAGCTTCTTGGACTGGGTCCCGATCCGGCACATAACGGATAGGGGCTTTCGCCACCCCTTCGCGCTCGCACTCTTGGTTCTTAAGCCCTATAGGGGCTATTTTCTCAGCAGACATTCTTGAGAGGGCTGCTCCGAGACTTGTTCCAAGGAAAAGGGTCTTGTAGGAGCTTCGTGGCGGTTCGCACTCGAAGGAGACACGATTGGCACGAATCTTGTTGGCGGCGGGATCACGTAGTGCAGGCGTGGTGCTACTACTTACCGGCGCACGAAAGACGGTGGCTCGACGGGCGAACACGTGGATGCTGAACGCTGGACTGTCGGAGGACAGACGCGACGGTGTTGAACGGACGGTGGTCGGCTCGGCGGTGACGGACGGTCGAAGGACAGTGCGGCGATGGACAGACGGTCCAAAAAAATTCGCTCGAGTAGGTTATCAATTGATAGTGACCTAAGCCAGAAAGTATTTAAAAATCTTGTTGTAGACTTTGCTGACTTTGTTTTTATGAGCTTAATACTACTGTACAACTGATGAATGAGATACTAGTTATCTCATGCATAAAAACACAAATGATCATGGGAGAGATTGGCAGTGATTTGTGGCAGTTCCATGACTGGCTCATATTCAACTGCCCAAAGGAACTGTCCCATGGGAAGGTTCCTGAGAAGGAAATCCTCCATTGGATAATCAACCTAAGAAAACACCTACAATGTGTATGGTGGAGTTCTGGGAAGGAAAATCCTATTTGGATATGATTTCTGAGAAACTCATATCTTATGACTTTTGAGTCCTTCCTCTGTATCAAACAATGTGAAGGAGACTTATGGAGTTCCAGCTGGAAGCTCCAGATTCTTGGCCTATGTCACATCCCCTTGTTCTTTTTCTTTTCTGAGTTGCAAATTTGTGCATACTCTGTTTCTGCTAGCTCAGGCTTGAGCTCAGCAGTCGTAGTATTCTTTTCAGCTTTGGTGAAGTTTGTGTGAAGCCCCATCTACTTGCACACATAAATCACGGTACTGAAATGCAGTAAAAACTGCTTGGGAGACCCCGAGGTCCAAATAGCCTTTTTGAGCTCATTCCTCATGTTGGGTGGAGTCAACTTGAAGTATGTGGTCCTTTGTTTCTCAAGGGCATCCTGCAGAGGATCCTGCTCAGGAATATATTGCATGGGGGAATTCATACCTCCTATGCCACGCTTGCACTCAAACCACTTATGCCCTTTGGGAATGGATTTCGAAAGGCATTGCTTGCAAACTTTCTCCTAGCTTGGTTCCTAGAAAGAGCCTCTTGGACCATGGGCACAATGGCGCGCAGCAATAGTGTTGCTATTCCCCGTTGCTTGAAAAACTATTCTCTTCGTTCAACTTTTTTGAGGTACTGTCTGTGTTGGTTGGATGATATTTCCTCTGCATATGTAAATTGGTGTACTTTGTAGATCAAATGATGAATGACTTTGAACACCCCAAAGGGGATCTTTCCAAGTCTCTTAAAGCTGAAGTTAACTTGCACAGGATTGTCTGTCAACCAAACATCTGCTCAATGCATGTGTTTTTATGTCATGATGTACCCTTTTTAAGTTTGTAATGCTTGGGGTACACAAATAAGAAATAGCACATAGTATTAGGATAGTGTATGTAGATATGTAGTACTGTGATACTATGTATGATAGGGAAAGAGGTGAGCATGAAACTCTTCCCCTCCAAGATCATACCTTGGTTGATCATCACAAATGAGGAAAAACCTAAACCTTTATGAACTTCCATTGTGGATGGCTCATCACAAAGGAGGGAAAAACTAAACCTCCATGGCATCCATTGTGGAGTGTCTTCGACTTACAAGTGTTGAGGAGAAAGATTGAGAAAAAACTCAATGAACATCCTTAAGAACTTCCTTGTGGAGAGTCCTAACTTGTTCATTGTGTCAAAAATCCAATCTTTTGCATGGAACATAAAGATGTGGTGAAACCCTCATGACGTGTCTTAGTTTATTGACTGAAGCCTTTGGCCAAATTCATGAATGATGACAGGAGAAGTTGGCTAGAGTCTGTCACAAGTCATCTTGCAAAAGCAAACAACTCATCACCTTCATGATTTCATTGGTCTGTAATCATGGCTGTAGAAGAAGTTGAAATCTGATAAGGAGAGACTACAGGAGAAGGAAAGCTTATGAGCACCAAAAACCTCCATACCACAGTTTACAAAACAACTGTTATCATTTCAATGGGATCATGAAAGTGTGAATGCATACTCTTGGTACCTGTCTGTTGTTATTGCTTGTCTGCCACAAAAAGACAGGGATGCATAAGGCAAAAGGACAGTGTCCTGGTCCTGGTCCTGGTCCTGGTCCTGCATCATTGGTCATGATTCCATCATGGAACATCAAGTAACTGGATGATGAATTTGTCGGACAGGTCAGCTGAGTGGTATGATCTTCCTAGTGTCAGTTAAGCCTATTGTGCTCGAACGTCTTGTGCAGTTAGAGATGGAGGCAACAAAATCTCCCATTGCACATCCATGACAGTACACGGTCAGAAGTGGCAATGTTTCCATTCCTTGTTGTGTTCTGTTTTTGTGTTTAGGTGAGTTGGTCCCTCCCAATAGTGTCTATGTTGCACATTGTTTATCTTCTGCTGTCCTATGTTTTCCAGAGTCCCTCCTCTTATTTCTTGCTGACGTCATGTGTTTTCCAGTGTTTCCTTCTTTGGTGTCTTATGTTTGCCAGAGGTGTCCATAGTATTCTTCCCCTTTCATAGGTATGCTGGGCCTGAGATGGAAGAGTAGCCATGTAAGCTATACTCACATATTGACAGCAACAGAGGTACATATGCTGGGCAGATGCACATGTGGCAAGATTCTGCTTACCAGTAGAGTAGTGAGCTGATAACCATTGTCTTCATGTGGACATTGGAAAAATCAATTCCATAGAGGATGATTCTATATGACTGCACATGTATGTCAGATAAACAGTTGAGTCTTGAACTGTTGCATTGGAGACGAGAGAGATAGAGAATTGTCAATGAGATCAAAGGATCATCCGATGATGAGGAGAAGGCTCCAGAATCATTAGATGCAAACATCAGTTGCATCACCACCCAACATGATATTTTTCATGACAGCTTGTGTAATGCCAGGAGAACCTTTTTAACCCATGGACAAGCAAATGTATTTGTGCTTGCCAAAGGATACAATCATGATGCAAAGATTTTGACTCTCCTGATCTAATTCAAAAGTATAGTACTGCATACTATGGTCAAGTTTGGTGAAACACATGTATCCAATGCACTTGTGCAGGGTATAGATATAAAATTTTATCTTAAGGGTAAACAACTTGTATCCCACCAAACTGCCATTACGTTTTCACAGAAGACTGCTGGGAAACATCCATATGATTTTGTTGAGTTTCTGCTGCTTGGTCATCACAGATGCAATGTTATGATCAGAATTTCTGCTGCAATGACCTCAAGCCAGCTATAGTTGAGGAGTCGAGACTTGAATAGGGTATGACACATGTCTTGCATGTTATCATCATCATGAGTTTGTTTCACAGGTAGCATTAACCAACATCCTGGGAGTGGTCATTAGTGACAGTATTATGTGCCAACTCTTGAACTTGTTAGAGCATTATTCAGCATTTTGCTGTAATAAGCAAGGTGTGGGTCTTCTTGTATGATACAAAAGCCTATTCATAGAGGGAGACAGAGATTGTTTCTGTTGCTGATAGAAGTTGTTGCATGATTGTATTTACAATTCATCAAGATACTCAATGAGGGGTTTTGTGCATGGGTGCATCAACCAGTGCAATTGTGTTAATGTCACATTTGTTACAATTGACAAGTGAATGGATAGGACTTGACTTCTTGAGTGCTGTAAGGAGAAGTTGTACATTGTTTAGCCCCTACTGTAACAATGATAATGATATGGTAATGTGATGTCATCGTCATTATGACAAACTGGATCAAGACATTTCGGTCATTGATCATTGTAGACAGGAAGACAAGGACACGCATAGACTACTCTTTGTGCTTGTTATGTTGTAATGATGATTGCGGTCAAACACACATGACATGGTGTCTTGAGCTGAGAGCACTATGTGGCATAAAAGTTGATATCATTTTGGTTCAATTTGAATCCACAAATGCAACACTGAGTGGAATAAGAATGTTGTTGAACAGCAAGAACGCTGTTCATTGCTTTTGGCAAGTGAATTGGCTATGCTGAACATTTGGTCTTACCATTGTTGAAGGGTCTTGAGGCGAGTTAAGTGTTGTCATTAATGTAGTTATGCACTAAGCATCAACTAAACTATGGTAAAACGTCATCATAAGTTTTATGACTCAAAGCATGAAGCAATGTTCTGATTGCAATGGGACAAAGCAACAAACGGTGAGAGTTGTGTGTGGAGCATCAATCAAACTGAAATGATTGGCCAGTCGTATTTTATGACTTCTCAGCATAAGAAGGGTAATGGCAAAAAATGTTGTTTTTCCCCATCTTTTTTGGGAGGAAAAAAAAAAAAAAACCTTTTTTTTTTTTTTTTGGGGCAACTTTAAAACACCCTGACATAGGCCAATTATCTACCTTAACTGGTAAACCCAAAGAGGCTCCAGGTGGAACCTCCAATGGTCCTCTTCCCTTTGTGTAACACAAAGGAAGTACAATAGTCATAAGATATTGTTTCTGAGAAACAATATTCAAAAGACAATTTCCTTCTTGAGAAACACCCATATACATTCTAGGTGTTTCTTGGACAAAATATCCAAGAGAGGATTTCTTTCTGAGAAACCTTCTCATGGGACAGTTCCTGTTGGCAGTTGAGAGAAAAGGAGCAGTCATGGAACTGCCCTAAATTACCTCAATCTCTAACAGGATCACCTGTGCTTGGTGATGCATGGATTACCTAGTGTACCATGCAATACCTATTTCAGTAGTGTAACTCTCATAAATAAAATCTTTCAACAACATGTATCTACCCGTTTACTACATAGTAAAAACTACAGCAAAATGGCTTAGGTCACTATCAATTGATAGCCTTCGCGCAACCAGAGCGGATCGTCTGTCCGTCGTTCCACCATCCATCATCCATCAGCTGTTGTCGGTGGTTGACCATGGTAGGTTCGTCTGTCCGTCGTCCACTGTTGCTTGAAGCCGTCCAATACACTTGGTGTGTTACACGTGGCGCAACTTGTGCTGCCTGACCCCAAGAGTAGCAATATTGCCACAGCTGAGCCCCGAGTCACGTACTCAGCCAGTTGAAGTGAGTTCACTCACAGGCCAGCACGTGTTTTTTTGAAACACGTAGCAAAAAAGAATTCCCCTGTATGTCAGTGAGGACTAGATCCCACTTGACACGGGTATACTCCGCTTTTGTTAGCAGAGCGCGCATTAAGCACATAGTGCACTTGCCGTAAAAAAAGACCACTTGTGACGTATCATACGCACTTGTGGCAAGAATGCTTACGTGCCTATTAGGTAGTAACAGCCCCTCATTAAAAATGAGGAGGCAATAAACATAAATGCCTCGGGTTTATTTTTTTCCCGAAAGAGCAGTATGTGTATAGTCTATTTTTAGGTCAAAACACAATTAGACTTAAAATTAGTCCGTACCCGTGATCACATGCAGATGCAGTGACACCACGGAGTACGTAGTACTTATAGCCTTAGGGCAGTACAAAAAAAGATCTTCTAGGGCATAAAATGACCCTATGAAGAAGCGTATGGCCTCTAAGGCCTAAAAAGCTTGCTCGTGACCCCGAGAGGTTTCGGTCACTTGAAAGACTCGCGATTCCCTGGAAGTTCGCGGTTCTCAGGTTTCCAATGTGTAAGACACATCCTCAAGGGAAAATGAGCGCGCGCGGGGCGTAGTCCCACGATCGTTGATCAGCCCCATTCACATGGGAGCGCGTCACGGCACAGCCCATTTCACAAAAGCGTATCGCGACACAGCCCTCGCGATCACGATCTGAAAAAAACGACCACAAATCATGTGTCCTAGACTCGCTGGGCTCAGCCCACGTGCGCGATGGACCAGCCTAGGAGCGAACATTGTTCTACTCCTCACATGGGCATAGGAGCGCAATATATTGCCGCATCCCGGTCAGACGTCAGAGTGACGCGGAGTATTGTCTCCAAGTCCCAGCACGCATGGGGCGCAAGATGGACCCATAAACCGACTACGTGTCGTGCCCCAGAAACACTCTTAGCAAAATTCTCGCGAATTTCCGATTTGCGCAAGAATGCTGCATGCTTTTTGTGGTTTTGTCAGGAAACACGCAACTTGTTGATTTATTACTTAAATCCAAGCAAAAAAAGTGAGAAAAGTCCACAAAAGTGAGAATTCTTCTCATGTGGTATTCCTTTCATGCATATAAGCTACCAAGCTTGGCAAAAAAAGGAAAGAAAGCTAGTTGGCTTATGAATAGCCAAATGCACAACCTCTGGTCCGAGGAAAATAGAATTTAGAGCCCGAAAATATAAATTCGAATTATTTAATTTTAAATTAAAGAGCTCGTTAGATAAAAATCTTGATCAAAATTCTACTGTCACGTTAAAATAACCTGATATTCAAATACCTTGCTACATGTAAAAATAAAACAAAAATGCCAAGAAATCTTCTGGCATCATGAATTGTTTTCTCAAGAAGATGAACTCTTCTCCCACGTTGAGAAATGTACACATGTGCCATGTTGCACTATTAACAAGCAATGGTATCAAAAAAGCAACTGGAAATCAAACCATGTTGGGTTTTGAACCCCTGACACGGTGTTGCTACAGTAACAGTGAAAGCAAGAAGGATGTAGTTCCAAGCTTCCCCCATGTTCCAAAATTAGGAACATCCATATGTTTTCCTTACCCAGCTAGGCAGGTGTCAAACTCTTGGCGCACGCAGGATGGGTTCTTCCTACTCAAAAGGAAGGGCAAAGTCACACGATGTTTTTTATTGCGCAAGCATTAAATTCCTGTCAAAACACACTTTTCTGAGTACATGTTACCCAGAGTGACTAAGCCAGCATATGACCTCAGTCTTTGACAAATGCAAGAACTGAGTTTGAATTGTTCTAGATTTTCGAACAAATAACAACATAAAATATGTTAAGATCAATTTTACCTTGCCAGTGATAATTGATGCAAAGTCTGCAAAAATCTGTGAACCAGAGTTGAAACAAAACCTGGACACAACATACCACGCACATAGCTAACCACTTAAGTGCAGGACTCTTCTTGAGCAAAAATACTCATGATCACAGAGCTAACCACTCCTGTGAAAAACTCCTCTGGGGGTTGAGTAAAATAGCAGACCTTCCAAGCTGTGTCAAAATAAAAGAAAAAGACACACACTTACACTACAAACTCAATTTCATACACGTTACTGAGGTTTCTCATGACAAGAGAAACTGTTTGATGAAGTTCAGTGTGTTGGAAGAACGTGCCTGTTTACCTCTATTTTTCGAACGAGGTAGGTTTACAGCCTATAAAGACAGAGCACAACCAGTCCAAAAGTCAAGTAAAAACAACGAGGACAATTTACCTTGGCGACTGGAGGGTTTCATTGACAGCCGTCGTCAGAACTGGCTGTACAACAACAGAACACCCAAACAAACATAAATTACTGTAAATCAAAAAGTGATTCTTAAAATAAGATATGGACAAAAAGTTAGCAAAACTGTCTAAACTCAAAAGAATCCTTACAGTACTGTAGATGTTGCTATGTTCAACTCTGCAATCACCATAAGACTTCATGAAAAGTCAACAAATCATAGACTAGATACTGACGCATCTGGAACCCGTTCATGCCTAGAAACACTGAAGAAGGTTATACCTACTCAGAGCTAGCAATAACAATCATGGGTTTTCCATGTGCCTCACAAGCACATTCAATGGAGTCAATGATGGCCATACTGTTCACAATAGAACTCATTTGGAGTAATATGATATTCTCCAAAGGCTAGCTTGAGAGACCACCTTAAACAAGGTTAGGATGGACTTACCAAGCAGCGAGTAAGGGTTTGCATGACAAACCAATACACAACATCTCTGCACAAAGACAACAAGGGCTTAATAATAGACCCAAAGTCTTCGCATGGCAAAAGCACCATGCTTACAAGCAGATGAAAACTTGCTAAAACATTCGCCCATACAGGGAACTCACATGCTACTGGGTGGTCCAGTACAAGGGAGAACCTTGGGTAAGACAATATGATTGTCTCGCCTCACTCACAACTGGAATTGTAGAGGAGGAGGTACACTGTACACAAAAAGAGACACATTAATGTTAGACATTTGTTACCACAACAAGTCTAGAGCAACACCAACTCAGGTTGGGTATGCTCGCATTCTAGTACAGCTTGCTGAACTTAGAGTGCATATAATACACAGAATAAGAGAAAATGAATCCTTGACCATGATTAACATCATTGGATTCAACACTGTGTCTTACTAGATTATGGTCTCACTGAGACTCAATGACTAGTACTTGATTCTCTTGTGAGAACTTCTGATGGTTTACCTTCAGAATTATCCATGGAGAACACATATGGTGTCCATAAGGAAGGACTCTTAGAGTCACCGAAACACGTGGGTCTTTTTGCTAAAGACAACGGGATGACCATAGGTAGTGCACATACATGTTGCACAACAAACCATAAAATAAGCCTCATGATCATATGAGCACAACAACACAAAGGATCCACAACCTTTGTTCTTGTAAAACCACAGCACATAGAATTGTGAGTATCCCTAGTTAAACAGGAATATCATCTCACACAAAAGGATAAGTCAAACATGAACATCTCTACTGAGAGACATGTAGCACCTTGTTGGCATGCAATGCAAAACAAATGCAACTCAAGAAGCTGTGCACAGAAATGTAGTATCGCTTCACTAGCTTAGACAAATCCAAAGAGAAACACAACTATTACGTTGTCAACATATCATGGAAAGTTCACTTCTCCATGATGCTCGCTAGTGAAGTCACAATATGGTTCCATAAACCATAAGATTATAGTCAACAACTGTCTTACAAAATATAAAAATTGGTACGCACATGCACATTTAAATATGTTGCAATGTCATTACCACCAACAAAAGAGTTATACATGTACAGACCTCCCTCGAGGATCCTTGCTACAAAATACAAAAGGATATCATAAACACTGAATCCGTACTCTTCATGGTACAAAAAGACATAGACGTTGACGCTTGGACCTTCCAATGATTATAGTCAATACATTATGTATGACTTAACATTGTTCACTTGCCGATAGCTGACCCTTTGGGCAACTATTCCCATGGATACATAGGGGTTACAGAGCAAATTGAAGGACAATATACAAACACAAAGGATTGCAGAAGATAACAAACAGAATATCTGTACTATCAGCACCTTCGTACCTAGACCTGGTTCAATATCCACATTGTACACACATCGTGACAATTAAGGTGCAGTTTCAACACTCCACTTTCGGACCATATGCATTTCATTTGGCTTCCCAGTGTAAGTCAACCAGAGTCTTCAAATATCAAAACCCAAAAGTGAATTACTATCTAGAGTTCAACATCAACCAAATCATGGAGATGCTTGGCCTGCTGTACCAATCATGGTCTTGTCAGCAGCTTCTAGTGGCACAATGTTTACCTAAACAAACACTCAGATGCCATTCACTCATACCTACTATGCAGTGCCTATCGCCTAAATGTAGTGTAGCAATCATAAGATGGAATTGTTGTTCGGCATTCCACTTTTGCACACACAGACTAAATCAATAGGAGACACCAGGCAACACCAAACCGACCCAAAATTATCCTCATCAATTTATGGTCACATGGTCCGTGGAAAGCAATGCTTAGTAAACAAAGGTATTTTACCCCGCACAAATATTCAGTCGGTATACCAGTGATAATTGGACTATCACAGACAGTATACGATAAGACAATCAGGGTTACACGCGGAAGTAAGTCAGAATATAAGTTTGACTTAGGAGAGTACAATCAAACCAGCTTTATCATAAGCCATGACAAATCTCCCTCTCCACATGAACTTACACTTCATATACTACATAAAATAATATGTAGGTACAAAGCGTCACAGGCAGCTTGCACATTTTTAACCTCAACAAGAACGGTTTTTCTGCAAGTCTGGCTCATATTCGGATTTTTTCCTCACCGAGGTTTTACTTTTCCGCGAGCCACGCTAATTCTCCAATCGTGGGGCGAGTGACATAGGCCAATTATCTACCTTAACTGGTAAACCCAAAGAGGTTCCAGGTGGAACCTCCAATGGTCCTCTTCCCTTTGTGTAACACAAAGGAAGTACAATAGTCATAAGATATTGTTTCTGAGAAACAATATTCAAAAGACAATTTCTTTCTTGAGAAACACCCATATACATTCTAGGTGTTTCTTGGACAAAATATCCAAGAGAGGATTTCTTTCTCAGAAACCTTCTCATGGGACAGTTCCTGTTGGCAGTTGAGAGAAAAGGAGCAGTCATGGAACTGCCCTAAATTACCTCCAATCTCTAACAGGATCACCTGTGCTTGGTGATGCATGGATTACCTAGTGTACCATGCAATACCTATTTCAGTAGTGTAACTCTCATAAATAAAATCTTTCAACAACATGTATCTACCCGTTTACTACATAGTAAAAACTACAGCAAAACGGCTTAGGTCAAGACCTTCAACAACCATTTTGCCCCCGGTTTTTTAAAAAAAATTAAAACATATTGTCACAGATTATGGGTGCATAATTGTGTTTTTTCGCAATGTAATTCATTTTACGTAGAAAGTGCATCCTTACAAACAAGGGGTCATGGTGCTACCAGGGCTAGCCAACAAGCAAGAAAGAACTCATTATTGTGGTCACTCAGGTGCATCAACAAGTTTGTTGTCAATTGTGGACCAGTGTGTGTGGCAGCTGAGGTGCAACAACACATGACATGTCCAACAAAAACTAATACAATGGTGCCTCATCGGAGTGCAAATGGAGAGTGACTTGCTGCCGAGGACCAATCATGCTTCTTGTTGAATAAATGTCAAACATGAACTCTCTCTGCTTCATGTGAAGCAAAAGGGATTTGCACTTCATCCCAGCTATGTGATAAGGGATATAGGCATCAAATCAAAATGAAGAAGATAAAGGGGTAATGATACTTGAACACCAGGTGTTCATTTGAACACATGGATGATAGACTATCTTGCTCTCAACAGAGACAATGGATTGCCAGTGGCAATGGTTCTGCTTCCTGAGAATGCTCGAGATTTGATTGTCATACTTCCTGAGAATCACAAAAATTAATGGTCATGCTTCCAGAGGATTCACAAGAGTAGTTTGATGGAGGGTTGTCCAGCATCATCCACTGATGGTTTGTCCCATACAATGCTACCTTAGACAAGGGCCTTTGCTGTCCTGTAAGTAAGAGCGAGGGCGCGGGACTATACAGAGAGACATAGAAATGGTTACAGGGGTGCAGCAATTGAGCCACTGAAAGTGATAGATGCTGATTTTTGTGCTGCCACCTCCTCTCCACTCAAAACTGAGTTTGGGTTGATGATGTTCATGTGGTAAAGCACCCACACACATAAAGCAAGGATCCCTTGGCTGCATGCAGTCCGGAACCCTTGCACTTTTTGTTGACTCCGTGGTGAGTTTAAAAATGTACAATGTTCCCCTTACATGAGGGTGAGTGTCCCTGCAATCCCCTTCCCCCCAGGCATGAAAAAATGCATGTATTTACAGTGACTTACCCTGGTCATGGGCAATCAAAAGAGGGTAGTTTTGGAGGAAATGAAGATTTAATTTAACTGGTAAGCAAGCTTAATTTAACTGAGGATGATAAAGATTAATTTGAATAAAAACTATAGCCATGGGGAAGTGGTTGATGGCTCTTGTCCATTAACCAAACATCTGCTCAATGCACATGCATCGCATGTCATGACACACCCCTGTTAAAACTACAGCCATGGGGAAGTGGTTGATGGCTCTTGTCCATTAACCAAACATCTGCTCAATGCACATGCATTGCATGTCATGGCACACCCCCATTTAATTGTCTAGTACTTGGGGTACTACACCAAATAAGAAATAGCACAAAGTACTAGGATACTATGTGCAGATACATAGTATTGTGGTACTATGTATGATAAAGGGTGGGCATTACAACCAAAACCCCTGAAATATTAATCTTGCTGTCATCACAGTAATTCTCCAGTAATTAATTTATATTCCCCAGTATTTTTCAGTAGGAGTCTTATTGATTTCCCTAACCCCAATCCTATTTTTATTTATCCAGTAATTTCACAGTGACAAGAACCACCTTTCCTCCAAGAAAGCAATATCGCCTGGGAATCCTAAATTACTGGGGAATTATTGTGTAAGTTTTGACTTAGTTTGCGACTTATTAGTTGTGATGTGTCACTTTTCAAAGGTATCCCACAAGAAACAAACAAATCTGCAACACGCAAGTATCAACTCCTGCTCTGTAAGGACACTCTAATCACAATGATCCTGTTTTGAAGAATATATCCGAGGCCAATGCTGAACAAATTATCTGATGCTATCGAAAATTAATCAAGTTTTTGTATGATCAACCAGTGATCAAGCACTGTGTAACCTGGATTGCAGTATGTGCAAGTGTCAAGAGATACATTCAAGTAAAAAATATATTGTGTCCATCTGATAGCATCTTCAACATGCTAAAAAGTTTTTGGCATGTTAACAACTTACTCTCATGCCCATTTTCTAGCATATGGTACCTTCTTCCTGTTGCTTCCTTTTCATCTTTGTCAGCATGATGCATTTGGAGAAGCAATTATGTTAAGTTATTTTATGTCATGATGTGTTGTGAGTTCTGTGGCAAATAGGCACTACTTGACAATCTATCAGAGTTATCCGGTCCTATACACAATGGCAATTTGCTGGCATCAAAGAGAATCTATCTAAATATTCCCAATGAAATTAGCAGGGGATAATCATTGGAAAACACACGTGTCAATGAAACAGGTCTGATGTTGCATATACACCAGTATTTTATAATTCAGCTTAAATGGTAGGTGGAAGTTGGGGTGCTCATGTTCGTTGCAAACAAAATAATAAACAAACAGTCTCTGCCGTTGTATTACCAGGCAGTTGACAGTTGGATGGAAGAAGACAAGGTATCTTTACATAACAGGCACTGGTAGTAATCTGGATACCTTCTGTTAGTAGTTGCATGAACATTGATCTTGCCAAACAAGGTGTCAAATAAGACTGCACAACAAAAAAAATTAGGATAGAATTTGCCATCAACTTAGTAAAATCTCCTCTTGGAATCATCATTGTCTACTAGAATTTGGCATTTATTTGGTACACACGTTTAGATTATCTCACAAGAACCTAAGGTAAGGTTTGTCAAGTTCTTAAATTTAGGGATTGGTGACATTTTGCACTCATGACTCAGTGTAAAAATGTTGATATCCACCATACTTATCGTATTGCATGATTAACACATGATGGGCAAATGTGATCCTGTGAGTGAGGGGTTAATTGGAGAATAATATACACAATAATAATAGTGCTTTGTGAATTTGTATCTGTGTTCCTAGCTAGTTGAAGTGGAGTAATACTATCAAAACTAACTTAGTGGTTTACCCACAGCTATGCTAGAAAATGCTGATTGCTGTGGTTACCCTTTTTGGAAAAAAAGATGAAGGTAAGGATTCATGTGGTGGATATCAATGAAGAAAGAGATTGTGAGATCAAGGGACAAGGTGACCTCTCAGATTGCAGTCCTCTGCAAACTTTATGAGGAGTGCACAAGTTGTGCACTTATCATAATAATTGACTGGCCATGGCACGATACTGCACCCAGATTTTAGCGACTAGCTTTGGACATGTAGCTCAGCTGGCTTGGGTGTTGTGCTGTGTGGCTGATAACATCCTCCCCACAGTCAGTCAAGGATATGTACCTGCTCTTAAGTACCTTTGTAGGTTGATCATTGTGTAAAATCTACAGTGGTCACATTCCAACTCCATCCAGCTCATTCATTTTGTTGGAACAGTAAAAGATGTTGCTGTCTTGGGTTTATATTGAATAAAAAAGTATGGAATTCCTCCCTTATTAGTTTGTTTATTGTTTATTAAAATCATATGTAATTCATTGCTAATAAATCTGTAGCAAAAGGCAGCCCTTTTTAAGATGTATCTTCTTCCGGTCATGGGCAACCTGAACTAAGACAGGATCCTTTGCAACCTGAACTAACAGTGGATATGTTGCTGTCAAATTAATGGCAGTGCTTTTAAATTATAGTGGTGGTGCTCCCATTGGACCAATATGATTTAAGTTTACCATTCTAATAAAATTTGACATCCTATTCTTTTCCAAGATGCCTGGATCTCCCCCTTGTTTCCAGTTGTTTGTTGAGTGTTTTTGCTGTATTTGGAAATATGGTACAACAAAGTTGGGATTTTGTGATATTTCTGTGTGAAAATGGGCACATACAATGAATTCACCTGTGTTCAATCCACAACACACCCATATTGCCTCTTATCTTTAATTGAGGTGGAGAGAGTAAGAGACTGGAGTTGGAAGGGTTAAAATGGCCCTGCTTTTCTTGGCGGTGCGTACAAAAGCTGAAATTTCTGCATAAAGCAAATTTTCATGGAAACGATTGTTTTTCCTTGCTAGGAAGTTGTTGCTGAGCAATGGGTGGGTGGGTGCACAATGCCTTGATACTGCATAGGGATGATGTATCACCAAACTCATGAAAATTACATTGGTTGGTGAGTGATTGCGAATTGGGGTCAGTGATCCGATTCTCACCAAGGTCACCAGCAGTTTTTGTGCTACATGATCCCTATTTAAAGCGCAACAGGGATGCATAAAAATGTCGGATTTCTTGATGATCTTGAACAACTTCATGATTGAGTTGGCATTCAAAAATCAAGTCTTGGGATTTGGGGGATAGACAATTCATTATCACCATGATGAGGTAAAAAAGAGCTGAGATATGTCAGTCAAAATTGGGTGATGGCAAAGTACGAGTCATCAAAAAGGTGCCATACACATGTATGTTTTACTCTTAAGAGTAGTTATCAATGCACCCTTATAACATATGCTGTTTGAGTCCTTCTTACTCTATTGTATCTGAACTCCACCTCATTGTCTACTGTAGTGACAACTCTGCTGGCAAATCATGACCTTGAAGCAAGAACTCCCCGTAATGGGAACATCATTGGTTTCAACCAGTGTGTTCTCATTCTCGATAACACTGTTGTTAATCAAGTTCATCTCTTCTCAACTTCTTATAGCATTGCTGCAAACAATCTTTTTTGGTTAGAACATGAAAATCACTACCCCACTTTGAAAGCTATTTCCAGGACCATCTAGTACTGTGGGTTGCCCCAGATTATTCTCTTTAAGCTCCTTACTTGTCTTGTGCATTATTGACACATGACAGCTTAGTGTGTATACAAATCCAATCAAACCACACAGGTCAGACTTTCTCATATTGATTTTCAGTTTTCATGGGAAACCCATGAATTCATCACCACTCATCCCTCCAAAGTATTTCATGGTTTCATTTGCAAACCAATGTCTCTCTCTGTCCCATTTGTGTTGTTGTAAGTATCTGATGTTGCACAAAAAAGTTTCTCCATTTGCTGAGGAACCCCAGTAGCGGTCTTCTGAGTCCCCCACAAAGTCTTGGTACTATAGTGCAATGAAAATGCTACCAGTTTCTTGCACTATGTGATCATCATGGTCTTTGACATTGAGGCTGCCTACCAATACTGGAAAAATGCAGGGCACTCTCAATTCATGTGACGGCAACCAATACCTTCTGCACTCTGCAGATTATTCTCCATTTCCTTAGACCCTCTGCAGCCCATGGGGTCTATTTTTTTGTATTGGGTTATGATCCCCTATATAGACCCCTGATCGGCGAAAAATCGTGTGCAGCCCTGGGGTCTATACGCTCTGGGGTCTATAAAAAAATAAACCCCTGACTTTTTTATTGACCCGGGGTCTATATTTACCGAATATAGACCCGGGGTCTATATTTCAATATTTCGAAGGTCAACCGGGGTCTATATTTTTATGGGGTCTATATTTTTAACTGTATGAGTTCCTCCCGTCGATTTCCACAAATAGCTTCAGCAGCCCTTCTCCGACTTCGCGGAAACTTTGGTCTGCTGGCTCAGTTGGTTCATTGTAAATCTGAAAAACAAAAGTTCACGCGTTTGGTTCCCAGTGTGTACGTCTCATCTTAATTTATTCGGAAATGGTCTCCGTGAAATAGACCCTTCGATCAAAAAATATAGATCCTACGGCTGCGCGGCCATCACGAGGGTCTATTTTTTATTCTCGGAAAAATGGACCCATAACCCATCAAAAATATAAACCCCGAAAAAAATAGACCCCACGGCTGCAAACGGTCTTACTTAACCACTAAGTTAAATGACAAAATAGCAGTTCTCTGGTGTTTTTACATTACAAGGTGTACCCAGCCAAAGACTAAATGTAGTCACTGTGTTTTGATTGGGCTCCCCCACACCGGAGGAAACTCACCCTCTCTAGATACATGAGTCCATGTCCATGTCCAATCTTTAGCGTGCCCACTTCATCTGCACCATATTTTGAGAAATGAAGATTTTTGATCAGCTTCATTTCTTGTGGACTGCCAAGCAAGCTTACAATGCATTACCCATGCATATCTATTTGTCACTGCGCATACAAACTCAAAACATGGAGCATATCATGGGCAGAAGCATCAAGTAAGTTCCAACAGGAGATCAGCATCACGACCCAGTCTAGATTGATATAATGAAACCCATCTATCAAGGAAATCACAACATAGTCTTTGCATATGCTTAAACAGATACTGCTCGCAATATCTTGGAGATTCATTCTCTTCTCACACAGTGTTGGGAGATGATGACAAGGTAGATGAGAGCACAAAAGTAATACCAGGACATGCCTAAAGCTCTACTTGTGCTGCTAGAAACCACATATGTCTAACATGGAGTATCACAAGACCTTCAAGACAATCAGAGCTGTGATTGACATACATAGATGTAGAGCAGATTTCCACATAGGGATGTGAAAAGGCATAAATGCAATTGTTGCCCAATTTTTTGTGGTTTTTGTTCTATTTTTTTCGATTCCCCACAAACGAGATCTCCAGCAGATAATAAAGAGAATGGTATCAATCAAGGAAATGGTGACAAAAATTACACAAGAATGAGAGGCATTGACAGCAGTACTCTATGAGTACTTGGGTTGTCTATTTGTGTGGAGCTTGGATGAAAAAAAATTTCAAGGAATTCAAAAAGACTTTGGACAACACATACCTTTTCAGGAAAGATGATTACCATATCTCCATTGATGATGTTTTTCAGATAATTTAAAACCACAGCCCAACTCATCCAATCGGCGATATTCATCAACCACAACAACAAGGATTGCTAATGTGATCTTGGCCCCACAATTAGAGGCAGACATTTATGTTTGAATACTTAACAAGGATGGGGTGGTTGGGACATGGTCCAGATGGATAGAAGCCACTGATGAGAGATGAAGGGTTGTTACAGGGTATATCCAACATTACATCACAGAAGACTCGGCAACTGTCATAGTTGACACAAATACTATGCTGGACACAGTGGCAGCAAAGATATTAGGAGGGCTTCACTCATAAAAATATTTCGAAAGTAAGGGTTGCAAGGGATACTTGGTATTGATTGTGATGTCATCGGATGCAATAATGGTACATCTGGTGAGTTCAACCAATACAATAAATAATTTAGGCATCTCTGTGTTTGCCATTTCTAGTGCTCAAAAAATGTTTGGACCAAACTTTGGCAGTTTGATTGCAAGACAGCTTGAAGGCATCTGGAAGCAGTGAGGCATGAATTCCAAAAGCATTTGTTACCCTCACCACAGACATGGTGTTAGTGAATGGTATTCTGTTTCATGTTATTCTTTTAAGGGACACAGCACCCAGAATTAATGTGCAGTTGCCTAGCCATGAATAATCAACAAAGCAATGCTTTGAAAAAAGTTTTTAAATTTATCAATATGGATATGGAGAATTTATTGTACGCAGACAAGTTTTCCATATGGAGTGTAAACATTGAATGAAGATGTGGATAATGTGAGTGAAAATACTACAGCAGTTTGTGAACACATGGGTGGTATCAAACAATTTATTACATTGGTTTAAGAATGAGCGAGAGCAGTCTCAAGTCAACCCCATACAAGCAATTGATGCTGCACAAAGCAGTGTTCACCTTTTCAAGTTTTCATGATGTAGCTTAATGTGCTACAAAATCACAGCGGAGTCTCAACTACCATGTGTCCACGTGAAACTGTATAGTGACTAAAATGGACTTAAACACACTACAGGGTGAAGTTCAGTGCCTATTGTGAAGGGAGAAAGGACAAGAAGATCACAAATACTGTGTGACTAGAATTTTAGTGAATTTCACTCAGTACCACAGGGAACACACAAGAGCATGTGGCTTGTTTTGATGCGTAGACAGACATATTATTACTCACCACACTATTATTTACTTCAAATCTCAAACTGGGTAAAAGTGTAAGTCTAACTGACTGACAGCCTCATGATCACGATAGCCATAGATACACCGGAGATGAGAAATATAGTGACTCTGGATATTCCAGGTGCATATTTGCGCATCGACTGGGATTGATAATGGTGCTGAGAAGTGACACAGTGGAAGATGGAAACAAAGTTGAACGGGTCCTATGTCATCCCACTTCAAAGGTGAGAGGTTCTGTATGTAAAGATTCGGAAGGCCATGTATGAACTTCTGAAGAACGCTCCGTTCTTTTACCTTAAGCTAAGATATGATTTCAAGAAGTACGGGCAGAGTTGGGCCCGACTGTACGATGTGGGAAATGAGAGGACACTGATTGAGATAACATCCTTTGTTTCACATCAGGTTTCAATTTACAATATGACAAGATTAGATGAATATCGTTACACTAGATTAAGAAAACATATATGAACTCATGGATGACTTTTTTCATAGCTATATTTCTCCAAGCACTCTGACCAGGTTACCTAAGGTTGCACCGCCGTAAACAATTCGACCATCATTGGAAATGGCAACTGATACTCCAAAATCCTCTCCTTCGTTGCCATTAATTGTTCCAGTTGAAACTAATGACTTGGCACTTATATCAAAAATTTGAATTTGCCCTGCTGGTAAACCATTTGATAATTTATTTGGCACTCCGACAGCTATTCTTCCTGCACTAGGTGTCAACGAGACAGCATAGCCTAGATGCTCGCCCCAACCACCAAGAATGCCGTTTCCCAAACGCAACCACCCCTTGCTGTTGGACTCATAGATACACGCGTATCCACTGCCCTCTCCACTTGCACTGGTAGTGCCTGGGGCGCCGATAGCTACACGATACGCGGTAGAGTTCCCTCCAAGGGACACAGAAAATCCGAAGCGATCCCCGGGCAAGTCATTCGATATTAGCTGCCCATAAGTATTCCATTGGTCGGGTTCGTAAGAAAAGATTTTTACGTAACCGCTGCTGGATATGTCTTCTTTCCCAGGTGCACCAATAGCAAGAAGTTCAGCATCTGGCGACCATGACACGGACCATCCAAGCAGATCATCACTGAGTTCTCCAGAAATCGGTTCACCCATTGAATTCCAGATTGATTCCTGTGATTCTTCATAAACGTATGTCCTTCCAATTCGTGCTGCTTCGCCTTTTCCGTAGTATGGAGCTCCAACAGCAAGCTTGGATCCATTTTGAGAGAGAGATACGGAGGTACCAAACAAAGAGCCTTCTGCTTCCCCGATAAACTCATTTACTAAAATCCATTCTTTTGCCAGATCATTCTCTTCAAATACGCGCACTTGTCCGCTATTGTTTCCGTTTTTATCGCTTCCAAGAGATCCGATAGCTACTCGCTTCCCGTCTTCTGACATGGAGACACTGTAACCGCATTGATCACCTGCTTGCTCTCCATAAATTGTGGTCAGGACTACGTAGGACCCAACACGAGTGTCAAATTCATAAATTGTTGCAGAACCACGATTTTTCATGTTATCCTTTGCATTCCGACGGGAGCCAACGATGAATCGAATCCCTTGTTTTGAAGTTGAAACAGAAAATCCCATTTCGTCGCCCGGTCCGCCTTTTATGTCCGCGCCAACTGTGGTGTTCAAGTAAAAACATGCAAAATATGAGCATGGCATGCTGTTTCTTTATTGCGATTCTACTGGCGCATGAAATCAAACCTCACCTTGGACCCAAATTGATGAACTTGTCACAAATGACGGTATACTAGTTGGAGATGACGAAAGTGGGGGCACTGCTTGAGTAACTGTGGGCTGTGCTGTTGGCGCACTCTCTGTCCTTTTAGAGCCAGTTGTTGCTACAGTAACTACCACTATAAAAACTAATAGAAACGTAAAACATAGAGGGATCCAAAATTTCTTTGACGTCCAATACAGTGCTCTTTCCTCTTCGTCTCGATTTCTTGTTCCTTTGTCGTCGCTTGATCGCGCACTGTTACTGTCGTCGTCTGCTTCGTCAGGAGACACCACTGAAAGAGATCTGCTCTCAATATCTGACTCGTCAGAGCACGACCCATGATGTAGATCCGAGTCCCGAAACGTAGGTCTAATTTCAGCATATACATACTCTGATTCAGAGCCTCCAGTGTCTGGGAATTCCTCGTGTTTCTCTTCTTCATTTTTTGAGGGGTTCATTATGGCTTTTCGTTTAAGAAACGCCTTTAGGAAGCTGCTGGTTCGATCTTCGGAATCACTCTTACCTGATTCACTGCTGGTACTCTTGCGATCAGGGACGATGTTGTCAATGCTTTCTATTCCGTCAAACTGTGTGGGTGATTCATCATCATATTCTACCTCCGCCGCACTTTTTTGTTGCCTTAAATATGCAAGCACTGCGTCTTCTTCGCTCGCTGAGGACAAATCCTCATAAGAACGCGATTCAAAATCATTTCGTGCTTGTTGCTGAGATCTTGAAAGTAATGATTTTTCGAGTCTAACAGACATCTCGTTCGCTATACCAGCCATCGATTTTCGTGTGCTATCTCTTGTCGTAGGAGATTCATTGCTTTCTTTTTGATCTTGCTCGGTTGTCTTAGGATCTGATTTTCCTGAAGTGTTTACGACTGATGGTGTAAGGTCAGTGGCAGTAATGCAAGAGACAGAAGACGGGCGGTCTCCTTCAAAGGAAGGCACGGTTACTTGCGAGTGTGAGGGCATTGATCGCGTAAAAATGGATGTGAGTCCTTCGACTTGATCCTTCGATCGCGCTTTTATTTGATCTGAAAAATCCCACTCAGTGATAGATGACGTAGTTGATGAGGCTGACAGATGTTCAGGATCGACTGGATCGTGCTTCTCTTGTACCAAAAATGCTGCCATGCAATCTGTTTCTTCCATTATTTCAAGTGATTTTCCTTCATTGCTGTCGTTGCCGAATAGACCCATCGATATTAAAGCTGCCTTTGAGTTCGAAACCTCTGATAAAGCACTATCGTTGTCAAGTGACTGAGAGTGTCTCATAGCATCTAGGGCCTCGTGTTCAGTCGGTAAAGTATCCTGACTATTCGAAGCTGAACTTTCATCTCCAGCATATGCATTACGACTGGTAGTTCGCCAAGGCTTTCGGGCATCTGTTTCCTCTGTCAATACTCTTGCCGAATGAAACCGGGTGGTTTCTGCTCTGTTACTGCGAATAAGTCCACTGAAATCGTTCGTGTTATGAGGAGGAAAGCCTTCATATAGATATCCATCTGGAGGCTTTTTTGTCCCGCTCTTTGCACTTAGATCTAGTAGCTTATTTCCGTCACTAACGAAATCTTCAGCACGAGAAAGGACCGCCTGGACAGGAATTTTGTTGGATTGTCGAGATTTACTTTCGCGGCTCTTTGCACTCAAATCTAACTGCTCATGTCCATCACCTACGAAATCCAACGAAGCTGGCTTGGAAGTCTTGCCGACATTAACTTGGTTATTCTCACGAGACCTACTTCCCACACTTGTTTTACCCTTGAGACGCTCAGTTATCATGTCACTTGCAGATCTACGAAATGATCCTCTGGGTTTGGTGTCAGCCTGAGAATGATCAGATAGTGCGCTTACCACTGAGCTAGAACCAGTTACTATCACCCCCTTTGATCTGCTTTGAAAAGAAGCTCTGGCTTTTGAGACAACAGATGACACAGAAGACGTAATGGATCTTTCGTCATCATGCGTCACGCCGTCATTTATGAGGTGTTCATTGGGGTGAAAATTTTCAGTTGGGAAATTAGGAATGGACGGTGAGGCAAAATACTCCTCTGCATCTCCAAATGACTGAAATTCAGGTGGCTCCTCTGTAACGCGCTTCAAAGGAAAATGATCAGGAGCTTTCGATTTTTCTCTCTTCGTGATAGAAGACGGGCCGTCGCGTTGGTAAATTATGGTATGATCAACCGGTGTTGAGGACTCTACCAAAGAGAGCTCTACCATTGAATTTTCGTTTGTAGGTCTTGGAGACTGCCCAGTGACTTGAGACGAAGACGCATCGCAAACTTGAACCACTAGTTGGAAGTTGGGCGTTCCCGTAGCTGATAAGTCACTTGATTGGCCTACTTGTGATATGGCTGATGCAAGTTTTGAGCCCAACCCGGTTGAATTGGATCTTGATGATCTAGATATTGAAGACGCAGTAGCGAATTTCGGTGATGCATCGGTAGTACTGGAAGCTATAGTTTCGGTTTTATTGAAGAAGTCTCTGCTTGAGCCGAAGCTAGCTGAACTGCATCGAGACGATCTCGAGGCTGTGGCAGCTTTTGGCGACGATGTAAAGTCCGGATGAAATATTGTCTCTATATTTGAGTGCTTGCCTCGTTTTGAGCCAAAGCTAGTAGAACTGGATCTGGACGATCTGGACGCTGTTGCGGGTTTTGGTGACTTTTCTGTACAGTCAGTAGCTGAGATAGCCTTGCTTTGTGTAGGCAAATCAGGTTTTGAGCCTAAGCTTGATAGACTATATCTGACGTCAGCCGAATTGCAGTTAGATGCCACTGCCACAGTTTTTGCGGGCTCTTTGCTGTTGTCGTTTCCGGGTCCATGACGCGACAAACGAGAACTTTTTGCGCTAACACTGCTCGCAACACTCTTCATTTTGTTTTTACTTCCAGGAGATGACATACTTTCAATCGTAGATGACGATTTCCTGAGGGTTGGTGGTGCATTGCTAGCAGCATCTGAAGACTCTTCATCAAGTTGTGGCATCTGATCAATGACGGACCGACTATCGGCTAAAGTAGATCGCCTCGACTTGGTTATCGGACCTTCATTCACATCTTCGTTAAAACTTTCCGCACCCGATGGAGGTGATCTTTTCAGGGCTGGGACCCCTACGTCCAGCTCGTTCCCTGGCGCTTTACTCGATCTATTTGAATGAGTTGACTCGGCTGATATTTCAATCTTTTCCTCCCTTGCCTTCTCCAGCGACTTCGTTGGCGCAGAGGAAGTCTCTGAAATACGAGATCGGGAATTCTCTTCTGGTAGCAATTTTGTGTTCGCTATGGGAACAACTCTAGATGCTGAAACCACTAAGGCACTTGCTCCACCAAAACTCAATGCGCTTACATCGTCATCTTGTTGGTGAGTAAGCCTGAGCCCACCTCTAGCAATGGCTGGCATGCTTGGCTCAGACTCATCTGTTTCTTCTTCACTTTCACTGCTGCTGCTGCTGCTAGTGCTGCTACTGCTACTACTGCCTGCGCTGCTGCTACTGGAGCTGCTGGTGCCACTGCTGAAGCCAGTGCTGCTTGAGTCACTACTGTCGCTGCTGCTTCGGCTTTTCCTTCTCTTTCCAAAACCAACAAGCAGCCCACCAGTGCCTTCATCACTAAAATCTGTCGAATAAAATGAACTCTGAGGACTCTGTGACTTGTTTTTCACCATTGGCTTTTTGAAACCCATTCCTTCTGGTTTTGCAGCGGATATTGGAACCTGGAATGTTTGAATCGTTCCTTTGTTAGGTGCACTATTTCTCGGAGTTGTCTCGTCATCTGTGTAGGATAACCATGATCGCCGATCAATGCGATCATCCTTGATGTCATTTGGTAAATAAGACATGTAATTCGGCTTCCGAGTGCGATCGACGCCATTCTCTGTCTTTACCTGAACATTGTTTGATTTCTGATGCGGTTTTCCAGACAACTCAGCCGAGGCATCATTACCTTGCCTATCACCGTAACTCAATTCTGAAATTGGACTCGACCCAGCAGGCCTCTTTAAATCTGTATAGTCCATCCCGGTACGAGCATCATGGTACATTCTATCCACGCCGCTAGATATATCCGAAACGGCACTCTTAGTGGAATAATCAAGCTTGTGGCGGTGAGCTCTTGACGACTCGCCCACAGACGTTAAAAATTCTGATGATTTTAAATATGGATCCATTGTAATGTCCGAAGCATTATATACCCTCCCAGATGTTTGAATTTCCGTTCGCATGGCAATGGGATTCGAGAACAATTTCCGCGGTTCAAATGTTTGGGGCGCCACCGCTGGTGCTCCCCTCAATTGAGCCGCGCCATTACCGTGTTTGGTAACTTTGCGGTCGTCATTGGAACTACGATTGGAAGATCCCATTTTCTCACTGCCATCGACAGTAGAATTCTCACAAGTTTCCGTCAGCTCTCGACATTGTTGTAATAATCTACCAAAACGAGCAGTCGCCGCCAATTCCGGGTGGAATGATTCAGAATCCAAGGTGGATACCGATGCTGGGGACTTGATGTGAGTTATTGCCAGCGGTGCAGTCGTGTCTAGTTTTAATTGTGAACTGGGCCCGGAATATTGGTCTTGTGGCACTGTTTTGACATTGTTTTCTTGTTTTTCATCCTGATCCACTTGTTGCAGTGGTGAAGATTGAGGCGGTTTAGGAAATCGCAAACCATCATCGTCGTCATCTTGCTCATCGTCATTAGTCGACTTCAATGAAGCTTGTTCGGTTAAGTTGTTTTCAACCTTGCCACCCTGCTCTGCATCGTTCAGCATTGAAGTTTGTTCCTTCATGACCGATTCGTAAGGAGAAACACCGGGATTCGGCGACGATGGCAACGTTGTCAAATGCGATGATAGTGTATTGGTTACCGTTGGCTGGTAATGCAGTAAATGTGAATCTGACCCAATCGAGCGTTCAAAGCAGACAATATCTTCTTCGCTTTCTTCATGTGTGCTAGGGTTGCGTTTTACCAACGAAGATAAACCAGATGACATGGTCATATCTTCCTCGGAGATGCGTCTCATTGAACTTTTGTCTTGCCCTTCTTCGTCGTGCTGCCGTTGCTGGTGATGATTTTGCGTCGCTTCCTCAGGGGCCGCTCCTTCAACCTGTTCGAGCTCATCATTGTTATCAATCGCAGGAGCAGGTTCAACTTCAACCCTCTCCATCGATCCACCATCACCCAGAGCACCCTGCTCCGCCTTCATGGTAATACTAGTACTACTCAAGCCACCACCGCCTGCCGACCCTCTTCCGCCTTCTCCACCTCTCCAACTGCCCCCACCCCGACTGAACCCACTGCCACTCCCTCTCGAACTCCAGCTATACTGACTCCCACCCGTAGCGCTGTTACGCAAAGTACTCGACGGCAACAGCGTGGGCACGAAGGAGGCGCTGTTGTCGCTCCGTCGCACTTCGTTTCCCAGTGCGTATTCTCGGGGGAGCATGGATCGATAGCACGTTGGCGGCGAGTGAGAGTTAGTCGTGCGTGCGCGATGGCTCGTGCGTCCGCGAGAGTCGAGGGGGGTTTGTTCGTGCTGTGGCCTTGTCTGTTGCGACTGCGGTTGATGGTGGTCGGCATCGCCGTTTTCTGGCGTGGGTGATTGATCCCACAAGCTGTCGAAGCCGTATGTGCCGACGTTGTGAGTGGGATCACTCTTCATGGTGTTGATCGTTTTGTCTGACGCTGATCAGAGCTGGCCGTGGACTTGTTTGCGGCGGTGATACAAGAAGAGGCCTTGATCCCGGTTGAGTTGGATTTCTGGCCTGTGGGATCGACGTACTGCTCTTGTCTTTTCGCTCATGTCCGGCGGTGTTCTAGTTTGCCTCTTCTTCTCTTGAGTGGACATCTCAGAATATCGTCGTATGCTCGTCGTATGGTATTGTATTGTAGAATACAATGAGGATGTTTGACGAATGGGACAAACAATTCCGCCTCGGTGCATCTGAATTTAGATAGGAAACTTTTGAACGGACTGAATTTTATAAGCCACTAAGATCCCAAGACACTTTCTTTCTTGAGAGGCCATTCAAAAATATCCTTTCCAAAAGAGAGGTCATTCTAGGTCTTATCAATTTTCAACTCTAAACATGACTCCACAAAAATCCTAAAATATATAATATCTCTCGCCTTGAAAAAATCTTGGTATACTTTCGTGGTAGACAACATTGGTACCTCTAATAGGGAAAATTATCATACGGCAAACAAGTGGTAATAAAAATTCTCACTATAGGTAGTGAAGGCTTATCTAAAAATACACCATGCCAAATCACAATATTCATCATTTACTCTTCCATCGTCATGAAAACGTGTTTCTCGTCAATCTCATGAAGTGGGACACCACAAATCAAACTACCATGCAAAGCCACCTCGCCCGACACTTCGAAATACAATTCAATACCCACAACTCCAATGCATCACCTCCACATGCTTCTTCAAACCTCCTGATGATTTAGTCGTTATCCAGCCCCATTCAATCCACGTTCTTACTACAGTGATTTGCTGAGTTTTTAGGTCCACTACACAATATGGTAAAACCAAACTGGATCGCATGTTGCCAGTTTAGTACATATACTTGGTACCATGCCTCAATACTTCTCTCTGCTTTGTTTTCAATGATCAACTTCCTAATACTGCTGCAGCATTCTTTTAGATATTCAACAGGAGTGATGGTGCAGCTATTCTGAATCAAGTCTTTGTTAATATCTGATGGATGTTGTGGAATTGTAAAACCAGGGTCTCCAGTAGTCTGCTGAATATTGGTTTCAGGTTTAGTGTGTACTTACTTTTCAACACTTTGGAGTGCAGATCACATCCAGATGCTTTTGGTAAATTGTTTGATAATGTATTGCTTTGAACCAGCAACAAGCAATGACTCTTTGAGTCACATTCTCAAACCATGAAATCTCCTTTAGGAATTGGAATTTTTCTGTAATTTGCCAGTTGTTGCCTTTGTAGTCAAATTCAATGGACCAACAACACGCACTGTATCTACATTGGCAACGTCATTTGGTACAAACTCAACAAGTGTATTATGATTGATGATGTTGGCAATCTTGACTTTCCCAATGATTTCATCTTTCGTCTCTTCCAGATTTGATCTTCAATATTGAGATGTTGATGGATCCCTCAGTTGCTACCTTTGTATCCACAGCATCCAAATCAATACAGCCTGGTATAATCCATCCACAAACAACACAACTTTTGCTACTGTATTTGCATAAAGAGTAATTATATTATTGATTGACTGTGTGCAATTTACAATTTCTGGAAATCCTTTTGATATGGCAATGTGGATTGAGGTGTGAGGTCTTCATCTTTTAGTTCTCTTGGAAGCTTGGGTTTATTAAGAAGACAAGAGTTGAATGGAAAGGGATTTTTATCATATTGACAGCAAACGGTTTGAATTGTAAATGACATGTAAGCAAACAGAACATAATTCAGTGGAGCATGATTTGTTTTGCCTTGCATTCTTAAGACACCGTGGTAGTCATATGATTGCAAATACCTCTTCATTTGGGACCAACAATCCTCCCAAAGGTTTTGGTTGCATTCCATTGCACATTCATAATAATCATCTGATATCATTCCAAGCATATATTTGGCTTCAAAGCAATACTTCTCTTCCATGAGTTCACCTGTTTTTGCTTCATTTTACTTGATTGATGATGCCCTGTGCCCCAGATTTTATACTGCAAAATACAAGGCAACAGACAGATATAAACCAAGATATCAAGTTGCACATAGCAAGTCTGAACACCCAAACAAAAACAATCCCTGATTGATAGCACAAATGCAAATCAGACAAATAGAGTACTTGATATTGGATCAGCTTTTTGCTGATTGATTCTACACTCTTTATTTGCACTCTTTCATTCCTTCTTAGATGACAGGATGAAAACTTGAATTGCATAGAAGTAATCTAAAAGCAATGGTTGCTTAACACAAATGAATGCCACTTCATAGGAAATCATACTTTTTAGTATTGGATATGGGGGCCAATGTTAACAAATGAGACACATGGTCAACGTCAACTTGCTCTCCCTCTTAGCCAAAGAAATACCTCGGTGATTTTTACATTTAACCATTGCAGCTGAAGTCAGAATTGTTTCAATGTGCTAAAACCTTTATCTTGGTTCTCCTGTTCTGATTCTGATAACAAATGAGTTGCTTCTTTAAAGTTGGAAGGTCAATCCGATATCAACCAATCATAAATAATTTGATTTGGTTACATTACTCCCTGGAAGTGCTGTCCTTCCTAGATTTTTGGTCTGTGTCGATAGTTCTAACAAGATTATGATCATTTTGCCTCCAATGGTCTGAGCATGGACGTCAAAAGTCCTATGATAGGCATATAAAAGCAGCAATTTCTTTGACTTTGACCATACACAAAGACGGTGCACATACCACAATTGATGGGGTACACAATTGTAATGATGATAATAATGTGAAAAATGTATCAATGCAACAGAAATTATATACTATTATTTTTGAAGATGACAAGGAGATATGTTTTGGAAGGATTGAAATCATGATGTGATAGTACCATAGCGGGCAAATGTTTTGCTCAAACGTTCAATTACACTGTTTTGAACTATAGCTCCTCTGCACAAAGGTTATAAGGAGTATATGATAAAACTATGCAGAATAACAAACATACTTAGGTGGGAAAGCTTAGATAGTCTACACAATAGATAGATTTTGAGTTCTTGAATTCATACAAACAAAAGTGGATCAGTCCCTCAGAAGTGAAATGGGAAAGCAGGATTTCGATAAATTACTAATGATATTCGTTTTTCAATGGTTGCATTATTATCCCTTGTTTCTTTTTGCCTCCAAGATAGCGCATTCTCTATCGCCCACAATGCTGGTGCAAGAAATTAAAAGGCTGGCACCAGCTAAGATAATCTATGGCACAAGACAATCAACCAATTTGAAACAAATTAGTAGACATCTACAATAAGAATATATCTTCACAACAGCCTATTTTGTCAGTGCAAATTGTAATACCAGAGTTCTGAGAGCTTGCATTTGCAGCATGCCAGGGGTAAGAGGAAGTCGTAAGTCGATATTTGTTTTCATCAAACCAGCAATTGTGTTTCAATTGATGATATGGACATAATTCTTATAGGAAAAATTGAAGATCAGGGCAAAACTTGCAAGATGCCCTAGTATTTTGAACTCAATTCTGACATCTCAATACATGGTGTTGGGGGTCCAGTGTGTGATTTGTTTGCCAACAACATTGAGATGAAGAGATATAGAGCATGGAGTGTCCATTTTTTGGCTGTGCTGTGAGATATCTTTTGAAAATATCCTTGCACATCTAGTGCACTGCTGTCTGAAACAAGATATATAGGCTTATGTGAAATAAGATAAACTATGGCACTGGAGAGAGGCGATTTGGGGCAGAAGTGCTCGAGCACCCAAAAGAATTATTTTGTCTACAAATCTCAGGAATCTTTTACAGAACACAAAGGCATATCTAATTATTATCAAGAAAGACTTCCCCCCGAAGCTTTTCATTTACATCATAATGGTCAAATCTTTGGACCCTAACCCTAATCTAACCCACCCTAACAGTAATCGCAGGGTGGTTACCATACAATACCTATAAGTCTAAACGAGAAATAATATGTTGTGTGTTGTATGGTATGGTATTGAATTGCCCGTACTGAGAGGGCTCAGAGAGCGCATGAAGGCGCATGACCAGGGACGACGTTATCAGACGTTTTTCTCTCTATGGTCAGCTGTGGTCGGTTTGAACAAAGAGCACAGAGCATGACGTGGGACGACGTTTATCTCATGATTAGGAAAAGGACTAAGAATACGTCTGATGGCAACGTCGACGCTAGCAATGCATCTAACGCAAATGATGACCCACACGAATTCAGAAAACAAACGGTGGTCGTCTGGTGGCGACGCCTTTCACACGGAAAGCTTTTTCTGATGTCGTGTCTGGTTTCATTTTCGGGTTGGCTTCTTGTAGTGCTATTAAGCTCATACACTACATCATCTACTATTCGTGGATCTTCGTCTGGAGTTGTTCTCATGTCAGAAAATCCGTCAGTCGTGGTCGCATCGGAAAAAAATTGGAGCCAATGCACTACACGAAATACGGAACATGGGGCTTTAATGACCTCTAATGCCTTATTGAACAATAATACTGAACACAGTGGCAAAGTTGAACCCTTATGGCTGCCGGCATACCCTACTTCTCTACCAGGAAAGAATGGTGGTATATACTCTGACTTTCTTAGTAGAGTGACGGGCATTGATAATGCGGCGAGAAATTATTATCGTTCATCCAAGACGTTGAAGCGATGCCATTCTCTGAACAACCCGAGCAACATTGGAGTAACATGCGAAATTGTTCATCCCATTGTTCCTTGCGAACGGCCGCACCCTTCCTCCCAATCAGATAATTTTGGCGGGGTGATCCTTGTGGCACTGAGAAATCCTTTGACTGCATTTCCTGCTTATCACCAGGAAAAAGCGGAGAAGTATCATAACGTGAAGGGTCAGGTTGAGGTGAAAGATTGGGTTTCATTCAGAGATCGTTATGTTGGAAATGGAACACACAGTCCGTTGTTTGAAGAGTGGAAGCATTTCATAATGGAATGGAGAAATATGGATCCATATGTCGTGGCTATGTACTTGCCGTTCGAGCGGTGGTTTGATTTTGGAGAAGGTCCTATTCTTGTGAAAAGACTGGCTGGTGTGTTGAAGCGCGAAGGACATCCCGTGATTTATGACGGTGTTAGTGATGACAACACAAGCGAACCAAACGATCTGGAATGCACGTGGCTTAAGCAGGTCCGCGAAGCTATTAACGCAGAGGACACGAGACGGGCAACTGAAGGGTGGTATACTCCGGAGTATCGACCGGAACAAAAACAAATGCTTGCGACTATGCTGGAAACGTTTGCGGAAGAAGTTGCATCGCATGCAAAAGGTGACGACGGAGTACCACGTGGAGACGATGAACTCATTGGCATTCTGCATGAGTACAAGGATTCGATATTGAGAAGTATCTGGAAATTAACAGGACCTGTTCAATTATGATTACATAATAGTTGTTCAATCATACATGTCTCCTGTTGAAGACTACAAGATCCTGAATAATAGTACAAATTTAACAGGTTACAGTTTTTTAAATCATACATATCTCTTGTTTGCAAACCGATCATGTTCTCAACGCTCAATTGCATTGCTTCGGGTGTCTCTCACATTGCAACTTATCATTCCATGTGTGGATGTATCTCTCTACTCGAGTGTTCTTGTCTGCTACCAGCATTCATTAGATAAATGAATTTCACATTCTTGCCTCGAAAATATAATTCAAGAGGGCTATCATCTGAAAACTTCCAACCTACTTCCATCTTGGACGGAACGAGCAAACCGCCATGAATTTCGTAGTCAGAAAAATGCCCTTCCCAATGAGTCATTTCGGTTTTACTTCCAACAGTTCGAGGACGTTTAGCGTGGATTGTTGTTACCATGTGGGTGTGCGGGTCAAAGTAAAAGTCGACCTGTGCGAGATAGCCTTTGTGCTTGAATTCCAATCTTGCACTATTGGCATTTGTGTCTGCACCGGGACTCCATTTTAACACAGGTGCTTCATCGCACTCGTGAACTTGAGGTACCAAAACCATAGGGAAGAGAGTTGATTCGGCAATCCATCTCATGACCTCGCCTAAATTTAAATCAGGTGTATCTTTCATGTTAACTAGGGTGATGCCCAATGGAAGCTGAGCCTTCATAATTCCACCAATGCCAGGTATATATGCATCTCGAACTAGGATTGGAATCGTCAAACTGCCAGGAAGAGGGAAGCATGGTTTTTTCATCACAGCATCCCATACAAAGCCAGGATGCGTCCGCCTCGCGGAAAATTCTTGTGTGGCAGTAAATGGTATCCACTGTTCATTGAGCAAGAATTTTCCTTCCTGCTCGACTCTTAAGGCTCGTGCGAATGGAATGATTTTTTCGTCATCGTCAGTTTCATGTGTTGTATTATGAAGAGTTAAAGATAAAGTCGATTCAAGGTACTGCTGGACCACTTTGGGGAGATTTTCCATACGTCGTTTCAATGCAGCCGCAGTAATGCATTCATCGTCGTGGTCTCGTGGAGACTCAGTACCTTGTTCCGCCAGTTTTTGCATCAAATCGTGAGTTTCCTTGTGCCAAGACCGATAGGTGAAAGGGACAAGGCAGCCGATGACAACCGCAGCAACAATAACAAACTGAGGTCCAGGCGTAGCAGCCACCAACGTAGGAATCATTGTTTTAAATCGAAAGTTTACTATTTGTCATGGAACTTGAGCTGTTTTCTGTTAGGTTCGTTGATGTGGCATGCTGCGGTGAGTGGTGAAAAAACAGATATTTTATATTTTGACAAAGACAGAGTTCTCGTTTATTTTGGTTCCCGGAACACGATGATGATACGTATTATTTATATAAAAGATTGGATTTAATTTTGGTTACATTCGGTAGATAAGGTAAGAGGTACTATGAGCTATTATCTCTTGTGTGCACATCACTGGAGGATCAAAGCCTGAGAGGTTATGCCCCTTTCAATACAAGGGGGTTGCAACAAAAACAGGACAACCTCACAGCTTTAGCATCGTAAAGCAAACTGACACTATGACAGAGCACAAGGCTACTTTCCAAATTTAACACAAATTGGAGCTAGCAGAGGAAGTGTATCGGGACCTATGGAAGACCAGTACTAAAGTGATGGACTGGGCTAACCCCCACCCAGCAGTATTTGCCAGACTGAGTGATCTAGGAAAAAGTTGAGTAGGCACATGGAGGTGTGGTACAAAAGAAATTCAGATGAATGTACTACTACTACTACAACACTGGAGAAAACGGTAGCAATAATGAAACACCACTGGAGGATTTCTTGAAAATCATTGATGCACCAATGAAGGCATACTTTGCAGAGAAGGTTGAGAATGAGAAACATCAGAGTATTGGAACCAGGATTAGGTGAAAATGACATGCACAACTGGGCACTCAAGATACAGCAGATGCCAGACTCATGGAGCAGAGATGAAGAATTCGATGCTCTCAACATCAGTGGAGCCAGGCTTATTTGGGGGGGGAGAAATAGAATGAGGGCATGAAGGTGCAAATGCAAGCTATAAAGCAGATGATGGGTGCAGTCAAAGCCCTGATGCAAACCACAACCAAACGGCATCTATGGGCTATGGGAGCGTCATGGAAGGATGTCGCCACAAATGCTTAACTAGAAAATATCTCGTATCTCATCAAAGCACACACATCATAGACACAGAGGTGGGACAGGATAGCAAAATTGATAGCTGAAAATGAGAGTAAGAACCTTGATTCATATGCATACACCAAATCATCAAAGAGCCGATAGATGCACAAAACATTGAACAGGAGAAGGAAATCATGGCGGAACACCGGATAAATATGTCAATGAGATTAGAGTGTATGTCAGACTTCTGGGAAGATGCATCAAGCAGCGTGAGATGCTTGCTCATCTTAAGCTGTCCTCAATGGGGACTAAGGACACTAGGATGGAAGGATGCAAACAACCCCCAATATCACAGAGAATGTATCAGAGAATATTGAGGAACAAACAGTGCATCATACAGTAGGTGGTCGTAAGAGGGCAGATTCATCAGCACATAACTATGCAACAAACAGTGAGCGGGGTGTACAGTGATACTTGCCGTATGATGTCCAAGTGCAGGATGGAGGTAACTCAGGCCCCATTACTGTAACACAAAACTGGTACGAAAGACAAAATGCCACCATGGAGAGATCCCAGAGTTGGGAAAGATGATTAACAGAGAGGCCATTGACTGAAGCAAAGGGGATTACATATCAGCATGCTTCAACAATTCAATGGGGAAGATACCATGTGCATGACTACCACCACAACAAAGAAGCAGAGGAGAACATGACACATCATGGTAGAGGATTGCTAATTGTTAGTGTATGTCAACATAAATATGGAATATATGTTCTACTCCACCATTTATGATGCTGGATTCATTAACAAACAGCCATTGTCTTCCATGCAATAAATCAAAAAAGTTGAACTCCACAATAAAGGGCCCCCAATTTTCTATCTGATGTGCACCTTCAGCATGAAACCAAAAAAATTCAGCCAATCTTAGAAGGTGTCATGACATTGTCTAATTTTTGTGTGATGGGGCATGCCAAGATATCCTGACACATTAACACATCCATGATCCTTGTAAAATGGTCAAAAATCATGAACATTGCTTGAAAGAGTGATGGGTTCATCCCTTCTAGCCCCTCACACCAATATCAACTACCCAAACTTCATAGTAAAAACACTACCAAACTATACAAAAGCAACATGGCAAAAAATTGTTGCATTCTCATTTTGCATCAAAAATTGTCCATGGGGTCGATTATTCTGAATTTGAGCAAATCAACCTTGTCAAATGATCCACTCCCAAGTTGACAGAGTATTATGGACATGCGAAACAACCTAGTTATCAAACAAAGCTGGATGAATACATTTTATATTATTCATTGAATACTCAACCCATCTCTCATACATCCTCTTCTTAATTACACAGTGGTCCTAAAAATCATCCTTTCGAAATATTGGTGGGAAGTTGGGGAACAATTTTTTAAGAGGGTAACTGACTGATTGGGGTAGTAGCTCAGTATGGTACAAATAGAACTTGGTAGAACTGAGATGGTCAAAACTCAAGTGAGGATATAATACTGCAGACTACTAGCAAGAAAGGAGCCAGAAAATGAGATGGGAAGTTTGGAACAATGTTCAGAGGGTTTCAAGTAGTGGGGAGATCAAAAATGTGACAATAACCCAAATCAGTAAGAGGGTATGTGTGAGGAGGATTAAGCATCTCACTCATATTTCTTGTCACCAGCAGTGAATACAGCATGAGCATGAATAAATTAAGAAAAACAGATAAGATGTCTAAAAATGGGGCATAGAATTAGTTGTAACAAAATTATTAACATTATCAATTACACTATCATAATATTATATTTAATTGGAAACTTCAAAATAATGTCTGGCATGTGTTTCATTTCACTCAACACATCAGTCATTGCATCTCCACTCTTTAAGGTCCAGTTGATTGTCAACTACCACAAACAATTCCACAATCAAATTGTTGCAGTGGAGGATCTTAAGCATGGATTCAACAACTCAGTAAAGCCATTGTAATACCTTTTAATTACAAAACCAGATGCTGATGACAAACTGGCACATGACTTCTAGAGATGAAACGTTCATTAGTGCTATCAAAAACAAACCTTTGTGAACATGTGCAATTTTTAAGCTAATGGTCTCTACTAGAAAATCATTTGCTTAAGATGTACAAAGTCATGGATATTTCATTCTCTATGATTAGGATTGGCCTCATAGGGTTGTGCTTACCCAGTGCATGTGAATCAAAATAAGACAAGATTGGGCAAGGGTTGGTGAAATACTGTATTGCTAGTCAATGCCCAATAAAATCAATCAAATGGGAGACTCGACTAATTCTATTACTTGCCACAAATCAAGCTCCCTCAAACTTATTTGAAATGCAGTATATCTTGCTTCAACAAGATATGGATCAATTTACACCCAACTGAGTGGGCATCTCATGGCCAACAATTGGTGACCGTAAAAATATTTTCAACTATGTGGGCCAGTCTTCCATGATCATGTTGTTGTGCAAGACAAAGGAGAACATTCATCTGTGAGGAAAGGTGCATTGAATTTCTTGGATGCTGACAGATGTGAAGGAGTTTGAGAATACAAAGCAGTCATAATGTTACTGAAAGCAATTATTGAGGAGCAGTCACCAATAGCACCATTGCACCAGAGATTCACAGTGGTAACACAACGATGTTCATTGCAGTCTCCATGACTAAAGCTTTCATCCACCAACTAACACCTGGTGAAAATGCATTTTGCATGGTATAAAAGAAGTCCAATGAACCTACAGACCCCATTATGAGAGACACCATCGCCTAAACATCAACCAGTTCATACAGGGATACTCTTCACATTGGCATAAAATTAATCCAATATACCAACAAAACAAGGAAATGCAAACAGAACTCAACAACCAAATTTGAAACACACAGAGGAAATACACCACAATGAGATGCAGGTTATATAATCGAGATGAAAAATGTTGTGCATGCTGCAACCTGGAATAAGATATTGCTGTACAGTATATGAGCAAATCACGAAATTCTAGAGCAATGCAAGATGCAGTAGGTAATTGGTTTGAACAAAATGAAGGAGCACTCAAGTGTCTAGACAATTAGGCAGCAGCAAATGCACAACTGTTGCCCATGTCTACATGGGTAGTTATCTAAAGGTCATCAACAAGATTGGTAATGAATGGATTGGGAATTCTTCCATTGTGACAGCAAACAAGTGGACACCCAAACCAGACAAGTGGTGAGAGCTCAGGTGGATGAAGAGGGTTTGGAATACTCCATTAAATATATGCATCATTACATGTACATGCGTTGACACATTGATTGAGAGGGCTGCAGGTTACACCACGACTTAGAACACTCATCACCAGAGACAAAGAAAATTGGAGGGCGATGAAGTGAATTGATAATACCCTTAGTTTCACATGTCCGCTGTGTCCGCATACAAAAATTGTTGAAAAAGACACCGACCAGGACATGTCCTGGACATCTGGTGGTTTTAGTGTTTTTAAACGAAGACACAGGGCATTCAGTTTAAGACACAGAGGACATGACAGGACGTGATAGGACATGGAGTGTTTCCTTCATTTGAGGGTTCTTTTTTGATACTTTCAGGTGAACTATACCAAGAGTGGTGGCTGTTGCATGCATATTACATTCATTTAAATGCAATCCATAAGCTTGCAGTACACAAATATTTAAGATACCTTGGCATGCGCCTAGGTACTGTTATGAAATGTATGTGAGTCAAAATCTGAGGACACAGGGTGGACATGGGACTCAACACTGACGTATGTCCTTGTGTCCACAAAAAACCGGTGTCCTGGAGAAATTAAGGACAGAGGACACGTACCAGGACACGTATCCAGGACATGTCCAGGACATGTGAAACTAAGATAATACCATTTAAATGAAATACACCATGAAGCATCATGGATGATACCAGTGATATAATCATCCGCAATGACTTATTTCCATTACTAGTATGGTGATCCTTCATGAATATTATGTTGGGGGTGACTTGACATAGCTGATGCAACAAGAAATTGCAAAATCCAAAAGTTAAAATGAAGATGCAAAATGTATCCAACATTGTGGCTGCTGTTGATGAGGAGACTCCTCGAGACACCAGAGTATAGCATGATGATTCCAAAAGTTCATGCAAAAACAAGTGTGGCAGATGTTGGTTCATACTGTCATATACAGTATGCAAGGGAAACAATAGTATCAACAACTGTTGTATCTGAGACTTGGAAATTGTTGGAATATATGTAAAAGACGCCATCCAGGTTGAAGGGGCAGTTGAACCCAATCTGGACTGCCACCACACAGTGTGCAACCATATTGGAGGTGTGATGAAGACCACATTATACACCTGATTATGAGTACCGCTAATGTACAAAAGATTCCATTAGTGTGTTTGCAACATGACAAGAATTATATGTATCTTCAACTTTTTCTTAGTTGCCTCCGTTATGTTGCCATTTCCCACCGTTTTACCACCCCATTGGCCATATTGCTCAATCATGATGTCCGCTGAGCACATGATGTGTGGTGACTATTTAGCAACATCAGAAGTTCTCAGCAATCACTGGGACCTGCTGGGATCAACAAATATGCATATGTTGCTCCAGAAAGGGGGACCTACTTGTCTAGGGATAGATTTGTCAAGGTTAGTTTGCATGTGGGTTCTCATTCACCTCCACAGAGAACTTTTGAGTGTCTAACCTCAAAATGAATTGAGAGAAGAGTGGCATGAGCAACGGAATTGACAGCTATGAATTTTCCACTCATGATAGGCAAGCTGTTCAAGCTAGCAGATTGGTTGTGATGGGGTACATTGGAAGACAGACAACTTGACCATTAAAAGAAGGTTCATACTTTGGACTCCGCTGAAAGTTGCTGACAGAAGCAACCTGCTCCACTTGGTGTAGACATCCACAATCCAGGATATGAATGGATAAAAAGGCACAGTCTACTTGTGATGACTCTGCATTGGTTGAGATACACAGTCTAGACTTGTATTCAATATGTGTCAACAATAAAGCAGATAGATTTTCTTCTGTGTTGAATAGAATCTACCTGTGTTTGATGCAGATGTCTGTAATATGTTTAGTTAAGTCCCTGATTGGAATCAAGGATTTTACTCAGACCTGATTGAGCTTTTATAAATGGTGGCAAGCATGATGGAGTCTATCCATTCTAGATGGATATGCCATCCTGGTCATTAAAGTGAGACAACAACAGCCTTAATTGCAATGATTGTGTGAGAACTTTAGTGATACAAGATGATCAAAAATATAATTCAAACAAACTACTACAATTGAACCGTGCTAACTCAACTTTGCCAATCAAGCCACAAGGCATGTTTACTTTATTTAATGGAAGTGGAGTACTTCAGTCACAACAAAATACTAAGATGTAGACAACACACTTGAATAAGTGGAGAGACCATTATCAATGCTGACACATAAGTCTCTTAGGACTGTGCATTTGCTTGGATCTGATTATCCCAATCCCAAATCTTTCTCCTGTTATATTACAAATTGGTGATGAGGATGAAGGCAATGATCTGATTCATATATGACGTGTTTGATGTAATTCAAATACCAGAATAAATTTTTTAGTGACCCAAACAATTCAATTCAAGATAGCCAGATACATATTACATCCAAACTTCTGGCAAAATTAGATCAGCACAAATCAGGTTTGTGAGTCATATTTCTGCAAGCACCTGGCACATCAGGTGGCATTCCTGGCACAGAAGTGCAAAATTCACAAAGAGCAAATGAAGCAAACAACCAGCCACTGTGGTTGAGCATCAAGTTGGGATGGAGGACTTTGTGGTAGTTTAGTATGCAGCAGCTGTAGCATGTTGTATGACAAAATGTTACTCATGGTTTTTGTTTTGACTTATTCAAAGTTAAAATCTGACAGGACAAGAAATTTGGGGGCCAATTAAGAAACCTCTTCAAACAACAATAGTGCTGTGAATTTTATGTAAAGCACAGTATAGAACTTCAATCCTCAAGATGGGAACCTTATTAGTATGAATACAAGGAATGAAATTTCAGCATTATAAGAAAGAAGGAAGGAAAGAAAGAAAGAAAGAAAGAAAGAAAGAAAGAAAGAAAGAGAATTCTCACTGATTTTACACCCTTGTCCAGCAAGACAGAATCATTTACATTTCCGTTGCCAGGAAAGCAAGTGGCTTAATTACAGTGTTAAGCCCTATCCGTTGAGCATTATGCAGTCACGAAGTAGTGAGTATCAAGAAACAGACAACTCAAGCTATCAGCTCACCAGAAAAGTCTTCATGTCAAGCAATTACAAATTACGTATGATACTTTGTTCCCATAATCCTAGACTGATGGTAGATGAGGTTAGTCTCTGCCAAGAAATAAATTGACCAATTAGTTAAATTCTGGCTAGTAGGTGTCATTCATAACTTCCAGCTTCCAAGATGTGGAAAATCATTGAGTCATTGCACAGGATGAACTATTCTTCTTGAGTTGTTACACCACGAACGGTTTTATTCATGCATTTCTCAGATGGTTGTCCAAGGATAAAAGGATTGATGACCAGAAATCATGAGGTCTACACTTCTGCTATGCATATTTGGATCAAAAATTAGTATATCCTTACTTTCGTCTCTCTTGTCCTCATAATACTAGATGCTTATGGCTTGCTCTACCTTGCACTAGCTCATGCTAAGTCTTCTATTAATGTGTTATTGCTAAATTGAGACAGACGTCAGGAGTATTCTCCACTCAGAACTGAAATACAATCTAGTTTACTTCTCGAGAGAGACTCATCTTCTTTGACATTTTTAAATATTTGGGTAATGTAGTAGCAGTTACAATATTGTGTTGTCTGTTTCTTGATACCCATCCTTTCGTCACCTTCATATATGCATTGGCAGGGTTTTATTGTTATTGATGTCACTTAATTGTTTATGGTAGTGGACAGAACAAAAAAGAACTGAATGATGGAAAGAGACAGCATAGTTCAGTCTTGCATGATGATGGTTTTAAGTTGTGAGAACTCTTGATAGCCTTGTTGTTGGTGCGATATTCATGTCTTTTAGTCCAAATTTTCAGGTTTGCTCTCCTTGGATACAGGTCTTGAAAAATTTTGTCCTTTCATTGGTCCACATTGTTCCAATCATGACAAAAAACGATAGCCTTTCACTATTCACTACTCCTTTGAATTAGTTTTTAGCTAACTTAATTAAATACGGTTACAGATTGATTGCATGAGAAAGGCACCACCACATTTATTCTTGACCTTCTCGATTTAGTGTTGTTTCCAGACCCTCTTTCCTGCTTCAATAATGTAGATTTTATCATGAATGAATGTCGCGAACAAACTTGACAAGTGAAGAGATTGTACCACATATTCCAACAACACCTCCAATAGCCAGAATTGTGAGGGATATTTGACTATACCCTTTCAACTTGAAGGAAAACAATGCGGGAAGGATGAAAGCCAACAAGGTGCCTGTAAAAGCGCCCACCAAGTCTAAAACATCTCCCAATGATGGTGACTTTATTGCACACATTGTGGCGAGCATCCAGAGCACAAAGGTGAGAGCGGCGTGCCACAAGAAAGAAAGCTGCCTACCATTCCCATTCTTCAGCAGCCACCTAGGCGGATATAACCTCACTGACGGCGTGGATCCTTCACTAGAAGAGTCTTCAGAAGAGCTGTATGATGAATCTGGACTAGAGAGCGGGGATGGAACTTCCTCTTCTCCTTTCAAGCCTCCAATGCTGCTATTCAATAGCGGATTTTCCTCCTCCGTCTCCGAAAGAAGCGCCAGGGCAGCCTGCGTTGCAGGATTCAACCAGTATTCATCATCGTCTTTGTTGAAAAACCACAGTTTCTTTCCCCACTTCTTCAAACGTTGCCGAACAGGTATTGGATGCTGCATCTCCACGAACCCCTCCAAAGCTTCGACAGGAGCATCAATATTGTTATCCAGTTGACCCCGAGCATTCAACGGTTCAGTGTTTCTTCTTTGAAAGAGAAAGGTCCATAATCGACGCCGAGCACGAGTAAAACAGGCCAAAATCCACGAGACCAAGTTAAATTGAGTCAAACCATAATTATGGAATAGCCTATAAGCATCAACCATGATGAGCACGGTCATCTCTCTACAAGTAAGGAATGGAAGCGGAAATGTCAACACCATCGACAAGCACAGGAGCAGTCGTGAAATGTTAGCAAGAGAAATATTTGGTGGGTAAGCTACTAAAACATCAGCAGGTGTGTCAGCTCCAAAAGTCATGTAGGCAAATAAACCGATCAACAAGGACGCCTCAGTAGACATAACAATTGAATTCGTTGACACTGTTCTCCACGTTTTAGGATTCCGAAGATGAAGTGGGAGCGATTCATATGCAAGATTGACAGTATGATGGCACACGAATGTGAAGACGAACGTTCCTAGCGATTCAACGAACCCAGAGAATGATCGTATTTCAACCCAATTCTCATAAAACGAAGATTCCCTAGCGACGGGATCTGAGCATGAGAAGTATAAGTACACCACCGAGAGTGCAAGGAACATAATGGAGACCACCGAAAAGAATGAAAATTTCGCCAATGGCTTCATTGTGCGAGGACAGGAGAGTGGCAGCATTATTAATGCACTGACCAAAAATGCGAGATAGTCATCATCATGTATCCAGGCAGGACCATAATCAGCCTCATCTGTAATGTTGCGACGACATCGATCGGAATCTCTCGCCCCTGAATCACTGCAACCAATCCCATTATCGTGCGACCATAAACCCCACGAAAACAATGACTCGGCAAGAAGATTAGGCCTAGATTCAGAATCCCACAACATTCGTCGTAATGCCGGTCCAAAGTTGTCTCTGACAACTACCACGTAGGCAACAAGGCAACCAAAGGAATAAAGACATTTTGACAAGAGGACAGCTAACCGACCACTTGTTCCGTATGCAGCTCGGCCCAGCTCTTCATATGTACATGGTTGGACTATTTCCTCGTTCTGTAGCACATTTGACAAAAGCGGCTCAGTAGATTGTAACGTCATTATTGGGATGCCATCAGAGTCAACATTGAGCTGTGGCAAAGCATTAGCTGACGTAGAGCCAGTGTGTAACGAATCATAACGATGTATCCCCTCCATCTCAGACCCGAGACATGAACCCAAAGCACTTCGAAATTGTTTTTGCGGCTCGAGAAGTAGATCTGCAACCGGGTCAGGATTATTTGCGTCTAAAGATTGTTCTTGTGCCATGAGAGGGGATGTTTCTCTTGGATTCTGACTTTGGGATGTTTCTTCGTCATCGTTTGCTTTTCCCGCCTCTATTGTTCGCGTGTCGTTGATGTCTAATTGGTCTACCTTTTCATTCTTACTTTGAGAAGTTCCTAAAGAGTTGCCCCGCGTGTCATCTGCTTGCGGATCTCGATTTCCTTTATCTTCATTGAATCTCGACGATTCATAATATGAACTTCTATCGGAACTATCACGCTCCTCACCTGCCGTAAAACCATACAGAATTTCACCGGCTCTCACTTGTCCTATGACATGAGGACAGCTGCTAAGGTCAACGATCAAATCCAGAGATAACTTCGTGAGATATGCAAACCCCAAGAGGCACAATATGGAAACTCCTCCACCGCTTGCTGCGAATGCACCACCGAGGCCCATAGCTCCTGCGCCTATGATTGCGTTTGTGAAATTGAAGGTTGTTCCAATGATCGCTTTTTTATCTGGCCAGCGCATATGACTTCTGTGTTTATTCGGAAACTTTCGACTTGTTGGGTGCTCGTCAAAGTTTTGCCGAGGTGGATCGAAAATATCATCGTTTTCTTCGGTCAGAGCATTTTGATGATACCACGGGTGAGAAGCAACATATTCTTCATTGGGACGCTCTCCCTCTTCTCTTCCCGAATCACCAGTGTCAGGATCAGATATTGGCGGAGGGAAAGCCACCTTGGGAGGGGCGAAAGGGGCCTCAGAAATACCTCCATTTACATTCATGACTTCATTCACATTATTGCTCGCGTCATTTTTTGAAGGCGGAGATGTAAAATACAAGTAGCCAAATGGAAAATATGTTGTCAAGCCCGTTCGTGTGGTTTTAACCACACCTCCAGAACCAGGTATGGGGGCATCAGATGTGGGGACAGGGTTAGCCGCCGGAGAGTGAACGACGTCACGACTAGCCGGTGTGAAGTAGTCATCGCGAAGCTCGAGATCCGCATCATCGTTGCGACGTGCGCCCATGAGAATGGACTGCATGACGTGATCACATAGGCGTTAGAAATCATAGGGTGAAAAAGAAGATGCAAACGACCGTTGACCATGACGATGTGTCACTTACGAGTGGAGATTTCCATGATGGGGTTGTCGATGATGCCATGGTATTATTTATAGTCATCCACTGTCGGTAGAAAACTCCAAGTTCCCGCCCGGCAATCGCGCAGAACACTGAACAACGACAAAAAATCCTTCTAATAGGTAGGTATGTTACCTAGAGATGTACTTAGGCATGTAGGTATCAATTCCGCGAGTAGCCGATGGATGCCCCACCGTCCTCCAGCCAGCTCCTATGGTAAATACCTTTTCCTACCGTGTACATCCTGTACATCCCGTAATCCTATGACAACTGAACACTCGATCCATATCCTGCAACACAATTTCATGATCACAGCAAGTTTGACGTGCAGAATTTAATCACATCGATCAACGGAAGACGCCGCCTCTAATGTCATGAGTGCAGACGAGACAGACAAACCCGTTACCAAAACGAACGAAAATGGCAAGAAACGGCCATCTTGTCGCCCTCCCGTCAATACAACATACCTAACAATAGGTCAAGATTTGTTTTCCATCCATCAATACGTGCTATCTCAGTACAACTACAGTCTTCATCATTCTTTGATAACAAATACGACCGTCAGTGATGTCGATACCGTCACCGGCAAGAGCGCAGCTCCCCTGGCAGTGTCGCAGTACGTCCCATCGGCGTTTATGGTTTACACAGATCTAGCTTCCTTAAAAGGACTCTGGGAGCCTACAGACTACGGATCTGGCGTGGAGTATGCCGATGGGGTGCTAAATATGTTTCCTTCGAATCATTATTTGGAGTATGACGGTAGCGACAACGTGCAGGAGATTCGTCCTAGCAAGTATTCTCCAGCTGGGTTGCAAATTGGGTTGTGGCTTAACGGAACGCAGGGCTGTTTTTCAATTTATACAGGGGTTTTGGATCATCAGATACAACTTCTTATTTCATATCTAGAACACTGCCGCGCCTCGAAAGTGTTTATCAGAATAGGATACGAATTTGACAATCCTTCCTTCGGATTCAGTGATGATCCCGCAATGTACATTCTTGCATTTAGGAAGATTGTATCAGACTGTCGTGATTTTCTGAGTGATGAGGCGAATGATCGCGTCTTGTTTGTTTGGCATTCGTGGGGTGCACCAATGGCATCCAAGAAATTGTCGTTGGAAAGATTTTATCCTGGGGATAAGTTTGTGGATTGGATTGGCGTTTCAATCTTCCAGCAGGTGTTTCCCTGGGGGGCTGCTGCAGGGGGTGGGAGTATGGCAGAAGTAGAAAATGTTTTGAAGTTTGCGGTAGAGCATGACAAGGTACGATTTGTCATATGTTGTGTGCTCTGTTGGAGTTCGACATGAGAACCTGGTCTAATTTTTTGGCTCCACTCGCTTTTTGCATCATGCTAGCCGATTATGATTGCCGAGTCAACCCCATTTGGTGGAATTGAATTAAATCAAGCCACCAAGGCTGTTCAAAGCCTTGTCACCAAAGAAAATCATAATTTTGGCGATTCCTGGGATCGGTGGTATGGGAAAGTCTTGGAGGTTATCAACAAATATGACATCTCAATGTGGTGCTACATTGACGCCGATTGGGAAAGCCAGCCGATGTGGCATAATGTTGGTTTTGGAGAAACTCGCATTGCGACGAACGAACTTGTGATGGCCAAGTGGCAGGAACAGATCATTCGGAACGGATTGAGAGATCGTGATTTTCTTTTCAGTGGCTCACTAGAGGGCTGTGGCAGACCAATCAATGCCCCTGACGAACTGGATAACCTTGAGAATGATTTTGAATGGAATAGGCTCAGTCATATCGGAAGCTTTATAGTGATACCGTTCTTGCTCGTTAGCGCAGTTTTCTACATCCCCTACTTTATTTTGGGTGGAGATAAGTCTCCTAATCACGGGCTTGCAGTAAAGAAAGGAGAACGAAAGCCTCTTTTATCCGGTATTGACCAAGTCAACAATTCAACCCGAACTTTATTGAAGTCTCCGACTGGCTCGCCTTAGATGCCGCTGTCATCTTCGCTGACCCTATTGCAAAGCAAAGTCGCTTAACTGTGATCCTTAGCATTGAATTCTTTGTATGCTCACTAATGATAATGAGGGTTATTAAAATTCCAAATGTGCAGAACATTCTTCTAAATTATGAACATATGGAAGAGACACTATGAAGTTTAGGTTTGTTGTATCGAAATGGGATATGAAGAACTCCACTCGTGGTGGGGTTCATGTGAATTCATATAATGACGCCACAGGCGCCTTACTCCTGGGAATCCCAATGGAATAGTTTGTGAGTTTTAGGAAACTAACTTGTTCTGCAACTCTCACCAGCTTTCAAGTTCCTCATTGTTCTGTCGTCGAAATAAACCAGGAAACCCATTACGAGATAGATACCTAACTCCTGTGTCCCATGCGAGTACAATACCCAACAGAAATGGATGAAAACTGGTGTCAGATTTGCAAATAAAATCTACTGGGTGGCCGCAGTAATTCGTCTATCTGTTCAAATGTTCAGATATCCAAATATTCGGAACTACCAAATTCCTTCCAAATCTCGATCTTACCATTTACAACACGATTAAAGCATCCACAACAATGGTAATAAGAATTAGTACAACTCCTCACCACCAAACAGAAACGTCGACCGATCTCTTCTATTAATGTCAGAAGATTTCGCCTTGCCATAATTCAAGTGAAAGATTGATGAGTGCAGGGGGGAGGGAAAACTGGTTCGGATTCTTCAATGTTGGTGAAATGGTCCAAGATGGTAGCGTGGCAGCGTGTCTAGCGGACGATGGTTGTCACAAGAGTTAGCTGTGATGGGAGCGGGATGTACCATGCAGTAGCATGCAGTTACAACTGTGAGAAGAGATAATATCTGATAATCAAGATTTTTTGTTAAATCAAGATTTTTTAAAATCTTAGTTGTGTTGGAAACTGAGCCGTTTTCTCCTTCTTCTTCTCCTTCTCCTTCTTCTTCTTCTTCAGTGAGACAGTTTTTTTGCTTTTTGCCTAAACAGGTAAGAGCCATAAGTTAATCTGAACTTACCTGTAAATAATTCATTTTTCACTTGGACTTACATGGGTAGTCTTAGTGTTTTAATATATGCCTACCTTTAAAATTATATCTTTGTGTGTAACGTCTGACATTATTTTCAACAATGTTTCTGTAAACTTTAAGGGAACATTAGTCACAAATCATTTTAAGATGTAGAGACGAAAAATTTTGAACAAGGGTTCTTTAAAACTTGAAGGGAATGTTATCGTGTCACAAAAGAGTGTGTAACAAGAAAATGATTTCACACACTAACAGGGCGTGGGAGCGCGGCGCGCGCGAAGCGCGCGAGGCGCTCCCGCCCATTTTTGCATACACTCGTACTACAAGCCACTTTATTTTAATATACGTCTTCCTCTGTCTCTACAAATTGCAATCTGTTTCGCTGCAAAACATCTTGCAGCGGCTGCTGGTAATCTTAGTTGTGTTGGAAACTGAGCCGTTTTCTCCTTCTTCTTCTTCTCCTTCTTCTTCTTCTCCTTCTTCTTCTTCTTCTTCTTCAGTGAGACAGTTTTTTTCTTTTTGCCTAAACAGGTACTGACCACGAAGTTGATGTGAACTTACCTGTAAATAATTCATTTTTCGCTTGGACTTACATGGGTAGTCTCAGTGTTTTAATATATGCCTACCTTTAAAAATATATCTTTGTGTGTAACGTCTGACATTATTTTCAACAATGTTTCTGTAAACTTTAAGGGAACATTAGTCACAAATCATTTTAAGACGTAGAGACGAAAAATTTTAAACAAGGGTTCTTTAAAACTTGAAGGGAATGTTATCGTGTCACAAAAGAGTGTGTAACAAGAAAATGATTTCACAAACTAAAAGGGCGCGGGAGCGCGCGTTGAAGCGCAAGGCGCTCCCGCCAATTTTGGCATACACTCGCACTACAAGCCACTTTATTTTAATGTACGTCTTCCTCTGTCTCTACAAATCACAGTCTGTTTCGCGGCAAAAAATCTTGCAGCGGCTGCTGGTAATATTATGGTTCCATTCAGGTCCATTCCCGTGCAGTAGGAGGTGGTAGGTAGGCGGTATTGTACTATAGGTATGCTGATGTTGATATTTTTTCCGGCGTCGCGGACTCCCAATAACCATATTGGGGTGTCTGTCAAGCAAAGGGGCCCCAAGTTGTCCAACCATCAATTGGAGCATGGGGAGTTAGGCTCTAACCTTAAGCACAGTCCTGTGACATACCCCATCCTCTACCTTAGATGCCTTGTTAGTGCTCAACCTCCCAGCTTCCCGTTTGTTGCCTCCCATATTATAATGGGAGATATAATGGGAGGGAAAATGTCAGAGCTCAAGGCTCACAGCTCAAGCCCTTGCAACTCCCAAATTTATGAATATTTGGGGCCGTTCTGCCATTTTTGTGCATTGCAGATGCACGAGACCCCATCCAAGAATACCAAGTTGGGGAAATGACAATTTCAAGGAGAGATGTGTTTGTAGATGTTTGTAGTTCCTGGGTACAATGTGTTGAGCAGCTGTACTAGAAGGTGGAGAGTGGAGACAAAACATGCCAATCACCGCTGTTTGAGCTCCCTGACAAAAAACAGAACAAGAGATACTGAAGTCCTTAATTTTGTTTGTGCAACATGGGTAAGAGTATCACTGAGATAGAACACAAGTTATGTTTGAAGTGCTATGCAGTCATCAGTTCTCCAAGAACAAAGAGGAAGGCAAATGGAACAAAGAAGTTTCAAATAGGTAAGACATATGCCAAGAGGATTCATTGATCAGATGAAGATCTATTTCATGAGAAAACAGCAGCAATGGTTACACTGCAAACGCA
>JABMIG010000428.1:0-86094 GCA_013187285.1 Cyclotella cryptica
GTCAAAGAATACTACCATACTTATCAAAATGCCACACATTCTTGGAGTCACAGATCTTGAGCGGGGGGACTCCATCCCTCGGATTATCCATGTGCCATATTGTGATCAGCTGGGTCAAAGTCATTGAATTGGGGTACCTAAAAGAAGCAGGCAAGTGGTTCCATTTATTGTGCCATGAATACATACATCTCATGTTGCCATAATCTCTACACAGATAAGGCTGTAGAATTGATCCTTTCTCAACTCTTACAAGTCAGTGGTTCACGGATTAGAAAGATACTTCTCTCTCTCTCTCTCATTCTGTCAGCCTGAGTGATAAGGAACTGGGGAAGCAACGGATGTAAACGACCCAAGGCATCAACACTTGATTCACCCGGTGTGGATCCCTCAATTCCTTCTGTGACTGATGGCTTTTCAGTACAATGGAATGGTTCAGAGCTTGAATTGGACCTCAACATACACACTACACTGTGAACTTGATGGATAATGACATTTGTACAAGATTAAGACGAATGGCCAATTAACTGCCATCTAAATCACAAGAAAACACTTTGTAGTGTTCTAGTTTTGCACTACAAAAATAATCAAGTGGGCCCATTTTTGTGTACAATCATAATCAACACTGACCACTCCTTTAATTAATTCTGCACTGCATGGGTAGGAGTGTTGGCTTACAATGAGGGCAGCAATCAGTCCACTGTTCCAGATAAAGTTTGACAACAGAGATAAATTTTGGGGAGGGAGGTGTTGACAGGAGCAAAATGAGCATCCTCAAAGTTAGCTAGGGGACCGGCCAGTGTGGGTGGATTGGGATCCTCAACCCCCAGGTGATGGGCTAGGGCAATTTCTGCCTGGAGTCCACACTCGCTGAAAGCAGCGTGTGAGGCAGCGCGGCGACGTTGCTCCTCAAAGCGGTCGATTGGTGGTTGGGGGGGGGGACGGGACATGGTGGCTGAATGAATTGGTTGGTTGATGGTGGTGATCACTTGGTTGTTTTATTTTATTTTTGGGAAGTTACAGTTGGTGAGAGGTTGAGACCCGTTCTGTCAATCATATTTATAAATAGGTTGTAGCCTATTAATTTTTGACTTGACTGCTGTAAATAGGCACAAAATCACTTCTATTGACAGACATAACATTTTGGTATTCTCGATCTTGATGTGACGTCGAAACACGTGGCTGGTTGGGTTCGCATTTTTGTCGTGCAAATGAACATGGAAAAAATCCAAAAACGTCCTGTCGCATCATAATAGGCAAATAAATTGGATCAAAAACCTCTTTTCCAATCTATTGCCCCTGAAAGAGGTTTTTACCTATTTACAACCTAGATTCCTTCGAGCCAATATAGAGCATCGCCAAATCAAACTGTGCCCCCAAAATTGGCAATAAATAGGATTGATAGAAGGGGCCTGAGATAGCTCCCATTCGGGCCCTCAAAATTAGTGAACAGAAAAGACCTCGTGCTGGGTAAAAATCGTAGCTAAAAATGAAAAGATACCGAAAAGAAGATCGTCGTAATTATATACAACGCCAATATCATAATAAATCAAGTAGCGATAGCTAGGTGATGTGATGTACATTGCACGAAAATAGAGACGCAATAATCGTCGTTAGATTTTGTCGTGCGGGGCAAAATTTACCACAGTTTTCACCGTAATTTTGGAAGATGTGTCCGCTCTAATTTGGTCGCCGCCTCTGATGATCCCGTGTGTTCTGGTGGTTAGTATAGGAGCAATACCAAGGGGCTGTATGTTTTTTTTCCGGCGAAATAGTTGTTTTTCATGCCCGAGCAATCCCCCAAAAACCCCTTCAATTTTGCCCAAAAAAGGCTTATTTCCTAATAGTGTGGTCGTAAGTCTAACGGTCACAAAATTATGCGTTGCTAGATAGAAAGCTAGTTATTCTAAAGCCTATTTTTGTATGCAATATTTCCATATGGTAAAATAACTAGTTAAATGAAGATATAAACATTTCAAAAGAGCAGAAGAATGTGATGACTAGACCGTACAAAAATGCCTAGGATAGGTAGTTTGATTTTGTCAAGTGGCTTCTGCATCAAGATCTCGTTATTATTTTGAACAGCGCCAATTTGCTGTCCAATTCCAATAGTAAATATGAGAAGTTTGGAATACTCTACCTATCATTCGATTGAATCCATCGGTTCACTGATTCTACTTTGGAACCGCCGTCAACAAACACTACTTCATCTGCCTTTCATCTGCATATCAAGTCGCCCACATCCAACATCATCCATCATGTCATCCCAAAAGAACGGCCAACAAAGCATGGGCGATCTCTTCATGCAACAACGCCGCAATCGTGCCGCCTCGTCTGCTCCTCCTTCCACCAACAAAATGGCGCTGCTCTACTCGGGCACTTCCAACACGGGGGCTTGGGGCCGCTGCTGCCACCACGACCACTACGACGACTCGGAAAAGAGTCTCGGTCCGTCAAGAGCTTTGCCGATATTCAACGGGAGCAACAGAATGAAAAACAGCAGCCAAAGCAGCAGCCACCGCGCAACGAATCGAACAAAGAACGCCCCAAATCCAACACACCCAATATTCTCCAACGTCCTCCTCCCACAAACCATTCCCGCAACAACCACCATCCCCCCTCCCGACGTGCCTCCCAAGACACCACACCCATCAAACAGGGCATAATCCATACCCTACTCAACAAATTCGGATTCATCCGCTGCGCCGATCGACCTGTCGATCTCTTTGTTCATTCCACCTCCATCATTACCACCGCCTCCAACAATGTGCAATGGCATGAATTGAACATTAGCAATGAAGTCGAATTCCGGTGGGGTACAGTTCGCGACGTGCCGCCTCCTCCACCTCAGGCGGGAGGAAGAGGAAAAGTTGAGTGCACTGGATGTGAGAGTGTTGCCCAAGAATACGATTGTTTGGGAAAGGGAGGATGTGCTGGGGAAGAGGTGGAGGGGGGTGGTGGATCAATTGCCGGGGGATCGGGGGAGGGAGAAGATCAGGGGAATTCTTCGTGTCGAGGAAGGCAGCGAGGGAGGTGGCGGGAAGGGTGTGGAGGTTTCCTTTGTTTCTTCGGAGTATGTACCGAAATCGTCATCGGCACGGCTTGAAACGGCGGATATTGTGGAGTTCTCAATGTTTACGGAACGATTCGATTGCGGTCGTTCAAAGTTCAACTTCACGAAGTGGTAGGTGACGTATTTTGCCAAAACGGAAGCGTGAGGGCGCTCTGGCATGAAGAATGCCAACACCCTGTATTGTAGATGGGGGTTTGATCGGTGCGATCGGACAGGGTGTCTTGTGTGGGGCGGATTGGAGGTGGCATTATTATTAATTTATTTACATGCACGTCCACATGATGTGATGGGACCCATCACAGTTTTGGCGCGAAAGTTGAGATTTTTGCTACGATTCATTCTATTTAGGAATTAGTAATGTTCTGTCAAATTTCTTGATTTGACAATTTTCGGTCTGCAGGCCACAGGAAGGGCAATACGTGCACCCTGATTGCACAATACACCAGTTTACATCTCGAGGTGTTACTGAAGGGTTCTGAGGCGTTGGAATGGTGAGAAATGAGTTTTTCCCATCCAACGGATCTGCCAAGATAGCCAATTTTTCGCTCTAACGCATAGAGAATTATGCATTAAGGCCCGAATAGGTCATGGGCCAAAAATAGCCATTGCATAATTTTGTATGCAATGAAGTGACCGGGGATAGATGACATGTTATATGGCTCATTTGTTCGGTCCTGGATGGACGTGTTAGGCCATTCGCCTTGGACTGGGTTATTGTCCTGGGTTATTATTTTTTAACCCACCAATTTTTTTTTTCATTTTTTGGAGACTGATCCCCCAGGCGAAATTTCACGCCACCGACAGGGTAATTTACGTTCAATTTTTCACCCAGACAAGCCGTGCCTTCGACTGGGGAATCGTTTTTGTGCTTGTCTGGGGTAAAATGTCGTCACTTCTCTGTCCACTGTCTCCTCTTGCATTGCCTCCATCTTGGATAGCAAGCGATCGGACACAACTTGGGATGAATCTACGTTTTATACCTCTGAGACTTTTGGTTCGCACTTTTCCGAAACACCATCCGGAGTGCGCTGGAAACAAAATAACTCTTGAAACAAGCATAGAAAGCTTGTTTTTATTATTATTTTGCATATTTTTGCTTGATGTTAATAATTGTGAACCACTGGTCCTTTACCTGATTAAAATGTAACAGATCTCAGTTCATTGCAGTATTGTTTTTCACTATTGCACTACCTAATTGTATCACTATTCAACGAACTGGATGCAATCCCATTCAAAACCTTTCCTCGAGTAGCCTAAACCAACATCTCCTTCCATTGTGTACTCAAATTCTTCATTGTTTGCATCAGCACCAATTCGAATGATCAATGCCAAGAGACTCAACAGACTGAGCGCCACAACAAGCTTATTGAATCCAATCCAGCATCCAAACAAGATGAGACTGCAAAGCACCATGGAACTCAACATTGCCACAGTTCGCAGCGGTGAAACTCTCCCTCAACGAATGAGGAGTCAGCCTCCTTCCCAAATCGACAAACATTTTGTGCTTCAAACAGAGCTTCACGGCCTCCCATGCCACCATGCTGGATGATTTCACCTTGTTCAGTTTCGAAGCTTTCACCAATGAAGCCGGCTGAATTCTCACAGGCTGCGGCTGCGGTGCCCGGGCCATTCCCCCAATGTAACGAGTGATTGGCGAGAGTTTACCGAATTCTGGTTGGTTGTTGCGTTGCGGTTGTGTCGGTGTCAAAGCTCCGGTTGGTTGTTGAGTTGTATCGTTGAAAACCTGACCACTCATCCGAAATCACTGTAGTAGTTGACGGATTTTTGTTGAGCCGCTGGTGGTACAAGGGGCCCGAGTTCAGTATTGTTGTGTCGGTTGGGTTCGGGTTTTTCCAACAACAAAAATCAATCCTCAATGTTTTGGTTGGTTGTTGAGTTACGGTCAAAAAACTGTTTCAGCGCGCATGGTGGAGTGGGTTTGGACTCGGAATCGTCTGCATTTGACGTGATTTGACAGACATGAGAACAGAACAATGGTGTGCGTTCTGACCTGTTCTGACGAAAAGGGCAAGACAAAAGATATGGCGGGAAGAAATGTGTGGCTGCAAAAATTAAACCCCAGGAGAAATGGTCAGGGGCAAAAGAGACCTGAAAACCCCAGGAGATTTCGATTTACAACAGCAGGGTATTATTTTTAACCCAACGGAGTTGACCACCCAGTCGTAGGCATAACGTCAAACGGCACTGCAAATGAATTGTTAGTAAGGCTAGGATTCCTGTTAGTTAAGCTGTAAGAAATGATTTTTACTTATGGGTTATTGTTTTTAACCCAACGGAGTAGACCACCCAGTTGATGGCACAACGATAAATGGGTTATATATTGGTTATGAGCTCAAAAAATGCGTTTACCCCAGCATATAACCCAGTCGAAGAAAAATGGTCTAAGTACAGTAGTAGAATATTCCGCTTTACCTGCGAAATCAACTTCATCTCACACGTCAGCCAAGAATTATTTAGTCGTGCCGAGCATGTGCGGGATCCGACCAAGCGATGTTTTTCTCTTGGTATCGTACAATAGTTCCATACCATACACTTTGTATATCAGATAATAATAATATGTACATTCAACAGGTCTGTAATGTACGTAGCGACCGTATTGTACCGTACCATACTCGTCATAAAACGCTGTTTTGTAGATTCCAACCTGATTCCAACTATGGCACAATACCTAGTAAATGAGAGACAAAATTAAAGAAAGGTCTTAACAAGATACATCAAGATTGCCTCCTTGAATCGTGGTCTTGCTCTTGTGGCTCTATGTTGTGATGATGATACAGTCGACTACCATACAGTACCATACAATACCTGGGTCTACGAAGTGGCAAGAGCCATCGAATTCCCTTTATGTAAACGAAATGTCAAGCAAAGATGACTGCAAGAACGAACATCGAGAACTTGATCGATTCACAATGCGAAGACCAAATGCAACTACCTCGCCATGTCATAAATTTGCCCGAAACCGTCTAGTACAAAGTAGTACAAAGCATTCAATCAATTACAATTGTGCTCAATGTCAAATAAAAAAAGCTACAACGCAACAGAAATAGAACAAAACCTTATACGCCAGCTAGGTGAAAACGGAAGCATTCAAATGTTGGACGAATCCCTCCCTCCCATGTCAGGCAGCAGCCACAACAACATAAGACAAACTTCTAGTCTCTACATGGACGAAGTCGACCTTGAAAATGAGTATGCTCCGGCAGCGGTTCCTCCAGCTCGCGGTGTTTTCAATACGGATGACACATGTGACCTAGATGACCACAGAGCCAACAAGCACGGCAAATGCTACAGGAATACGGTTGGTCCAGTTTTGTTGTTCATCGTGGCAGTGGTGGTTGTATCATCCATCATGGCGGGAGTGATCGTATCGGTCGAGAACAAGAAGAACACTGTTGCTCGACCTAACTGGATTGAAGATGCTAAAATGGTAGAAACGCAATTGGCCGTGAAGAACCCTTCTAATGTAATCGATCCGTCCGAGAACGAGGTGCAGGATAGCGCTGTCGTTGTTGTCCAAGATGACAACGGAGAGGACGACAACAAGGAAGTTCAAGGTGAAACTGAGGACAACGATGACCCAGATTTTGATGATGAGGATGAAATGGTGTGTGTCCCAATCATCAAGTTCAAACAAGAATTATTCCCCGAGAGCGTTCCCCAAGTAGCATCTGATGGCCACACCATTGTGGTGAAACATGGCAAGAGACTTAATTTCTACGAGAAAGACCACACACAGAGCGCGTCCCCTGTCTCTTTGCCTCAGACTCATTCTAAAAGTGTTGAATCGCCATTCTTGACTCTAGCTCTTGATGGGGCGACAAGTTTGTTTGGTGACTATCTTCGTGATCACGAAACAGGAGCAGTGTACATTGTGGAGCAGAATGCCAGCAAAAATCAAACAACACGTGTCGTTCCGGTCCTTGCACCAGATGATGTAGATGAAGGAGGTATGTTTGGCTTCTCGATCGATCTTTTCAAGGATCGACTGATTGTTGGCGCGCCATTCGGACATGGGGAGAATTCGGGGTCTGCATATGTCTATGAGAGGACTGACGAGGGTGATTGGGAACTGGAATGGATATTCCCTCCTGATGAAGACGATGGCCCCCAAGATGAATTTAGGTGGTTTGGTGATAGTGTTGCCATGCATCAAGACAGAGCAGCTGTGGCAGGTTTCAATGAATTCAAAGAAGTGACTGTATTCATTTATGAGTATAGTTCCATCTCTGATTCGTGGGAAGAAATTGATGACATTATTGTAGATAAGAAGTGCCAAGGCTGCAAGGAAGTCGGGGTTGCTGTCTCATTTCGGGAGGATGGTGGCTTGTTCATTTCGTATCCACGTAAGAACACGGTGTCATATATGGTACCAACTTCCTTTGATAATGGTGGGGAATATGTATTGGTTCAGAAGATCCCTGTCGATGAAGACTATGATGTAGACATGGATCAAGTAGAAATTGGTGGAGATATTATGGTGGTTGGAGTGACAGATGAGTTCGATACAAATCTTGTGTTTGTTTACTCACAGTCGGACGACGATGACAGATGGGTGAAGGTAGATGAGATTGAACTCCCACCGAATGAAAATTTTGATCCCGACAAAGATTTTGTTGATCTTGCACTCTCAAGGACCAATTTGATTGTTAATTACGGAGATGACAATTTGATTTTGTACACACTAGATGGATGTGACGCCTGACAAGTAAACCACAGGTGAATATGTGGAAACAATTATGTTTATTTCATACTGTAATCTAGTAGGACTTAAGGGAAAGCGTGCACATGAGTCCTACCATACCATACTGCTATTACTCATACAAAAGTTAGCAGATTGCATGAAATGGAATTTTGAGGGATATTCTACAGAAACAGGAAGACTCGGACCCAGCAAGACAGGCAATTTTCGACTTTGGCGATAAGTATCGCCAGAAGGAGTCGTCAGATGTCGTCAAGAGATTTTGACGGTCGTCAACGGGTCGTCACTAAAGTCGTCAGGGGTCGTCACTAAAGTCGTCAGGGGTCGTCAGGGTCGTTTTTTGGTCGTCACTTGGGTCGTCAGGGGTCGTCAGGTGGAGTCACATTGGTCGTCAAAGAAGATCTCTTGGGTCGTCAGTTAGGGTCGTTTGTCGACGTGGTCGTCATCAAGTCGTACTGTTCGTCACTTGCTCTGACGCACGGGATTATCAGATAAGAAGATATTTGTGGAAGGTCGTGAAGTCGTCAAGAGGGTCGTCAGAGTCGTCAGAGTCGTCAGAAGGGTCGTCACAAAGGAATCGATCAGTCGTGACAAGGGTCATCAAAAGGTCGTCACCAAAAGTCGCCAGGGTCGCCAAAAGTCTTCACCAAAAGTCGCCAGGTCGTCAAAATGTCATCACAAGCAGTCGCCAGGGTCGCCAGATGGTCGTTAAAGTCGTCAGTTTAGTAAAAAAAATGCAAAAGTCGTCACTTGTCGTCAGTTTGGCTCGCCAAAAACTTCCACGTGGCAAAGTTGCCTGTCTTGCAGGGGGTTGTGTACAAGTCAGAATTGAGTTTGAATTCTTGCCTTGACTTTGAACCATTAAGGCGACCATACAGTATTCCTACGTGAAATTGTACATGTTTCGACAAAAAATCTTCCGAAGCGTCAGATAGTCTGTCCTTAGCTTACGTTAAGTCACATTAAAAAATTATCGCGCATGAATGCGCATGATGTGCCGTCATCCTAGCATTAGCCCACAATTTTCACTATGTTCGATATCTGACATGTACATCAGCGTAGAAAACATACCAATTTCTGTGTGTTGGACTTTGAACCACTATTTCAATTTGGACCACTAACCGTGGCTAATTTTAGATGTTGATCGCGACGAGCTGAGGACATGTAGAGCTGGACTTCAGCTCTTAAGATAGTCCCAAAGGGTTTTGCGTTCTTGAACGGGTCTCAGGAGTTGGATATTGACGCTGCAATCTGGCCAAAGATATCTGACATATAAGAGTCCAAACTCAATTCTGACCCGTATCTGACAGCTTTATCACTTGTATTTTGTTGACACAAACAACCACATGAAGAAAAATCCATTAAACCCCTTTCTCAAATGTGTACCAAAATGCAACGATCTTTCAAAATGTACTGATTGATTGAAAAGTACATTTTGCAAGATCAGTACATTTTCAAAGATCCGTACCAAAATGCACCAATCTTTGAAACTGTACTGATTTCTTTTTTCTCGTACAAATCATATCAGTTCCTACTGTTTAATGTACCGATCTTTCAAAAAGTACCATCGACATATATCAGTACAATTTTAGATATCGGAAAATTTTAAAAGATTGGTACATGAATGTACCAATCTTTAAAAATGTGCTTTTTTTTGACTGTACACACAAGAGCTAATCATGAGTACAAAGTACGTTTCAACAGTAGATTGACCTTTGTGAGATTCAAAAAGTGATGAGGACTTTCAACTAACAACAACAGTTCATTCCAAGTTATTGTTCTCCTCTAGTACATGGAAATATGTTCTCAGCAATGTTAGTACTTTTTAAAAGTATCGAGCTGGACTGATTCGATTTTTGATGCAACTTTCCCTAAAGTCCGTAGTAAAATGCTAATGATCAGAGAATAAGTTGCATCAATTGATCATCTGAAAAGAACTTTAAGCAAGCTTAACAATCAGTGAAAGCTACACTTCCTGTTCAATGAACTATTAGAATCCTCATCAAGAGCATACAAATCAATGGACCATGACATATTGACATTAAGCATCAAGACAGAGGTCACATTTTGTAAATACAGGGACATACCAAACACACATTTTGCAAATAACATTCACACAGTTACACATTTTTTGTGTTTTGGCGGGAAAATTTTGTGTAAATTTACACAAATTATGTATAAATTACACAAATCTTGGTTGATGAGGGGCCCTCGTCGACCATTCACACAAATAGCAAATCACATTTACACAATTTTATTCACCTGTGATCGACCCTCTTCTCTACTTGTATGCCATGTCTACTATGCATCGTTACACAGGGGTATTGAGATATTAAACAAGTTTAGGAAAATGGGACTCGTGATTGGGAATCAAAATGCTATTGGCGAGAAACATGATTTCCGATTTACGCTTTAGGTAAGATTAATTGTTGCTTACACAAAGTTATGTAAATGCAATACGTGTAAATATAATTTGCAAAATGTGTTTTTGGTATGCTCCACTGATGCTATCTTGATGAAAAAAGGACAAATTTGATATTCCCATTGTTTGTTCTTGCTAATTTGGAGAGGTGGGTTCACCAGTTTCTACATCTCCAGCAGATAAAATGAGAACCAGCATAATCTGATCAAAAGAGCATTATTTCTAATAATCACACTCTTAACCAGACAAGCTTCCTTGTGTTTGAGAGCTTCTCTTACTATGACATCAAAACATTTGTGAGTGCCATCTTTCTGGTATAGTTTGTTAGTGTGATAACAAAGCAAGAACCAAAATATGGCAGCCAAATTCAATTGGGTGGTACACAGATATTTACCATGCTGATGAACCACTTGCTCTGTTATATTAATTCATGTACAATTGTGTGTGTGTGTGTGTGTGTGTGTGTGTGTGTGTGTGTGTGTGTGTGTGTGTGTGTGTGTGTGTGTGTGTGTGTGTGTGTGTGTGTGTGTGTGTGTGTGTGTGTGTGTGTGTGTGTGTGTGTGTGTGTGTGTGTGTGTGTGTGTGTGTGTGTGTGTGTGTGTGTGTGTGTGTGTGTGTGTGTGTGTGTGTGTGTGTGTGTGTGTGTGTGTGTGTGTGTGTGTGTGTGTGTGTGTGTGTGTGTGTGTGTGTGTGTGTGTGTGTGTGTGTGTGTGTGTGTGTGTGTGTGTGTGTGTGTGTGTGTGTGTGTGTGTGTGTGTGTGTGTGTGTGTGTGTGTGTGTGTGTGTGTGTGTGTGTGTGTGTGTGTGTGTGTTGTCTAAAGATGTCAACCCTGTGTTGACCTTTACAAAGGCACACATGTCGAATGGCACATATTTATGATCAATAATTACTTGCAATGACTGATTTGTTTCATCTTACATCAATAGTTTCCTGCATTGCACATGATTTGTCCTTTCAATGCGGAACTTCCCATTTGCAACTTTCAACATTCCCATTCAAATGGGAATGCATCCATGAAGATTATTGAGAGTGCTAACCATCTATTGATTCATTGTTGCAACAGGCATGACATGCACACAATCAGATACAATAGACACCACCACAAATTTTGTTTGGGGTGTGTCACCAGAATGCAACCAAGAATTCATGACAAAAGAGTCACATGATACCTCTTGTTTTAAACTGGAAAAATCATTTGATCACATCCAGGCTTTTGAGTTCCAGCAAAAAGGCAAAGTCATTTTGAATGTATGTGACAGAGTTGCTTTGTCTTTTCTAATAATTTTGTTTGGTTGCTCTATTATCAGTGGAAACTTCATTGCAACTGCCAAGCACATTCAAGCTCAAGAACAGCTTTTGTTCAAAATTCGAATTAAAGGAAATATTTCCAAAAAATTATTGGTCATTTTAGAGCCAGGAGTTGATTGAGCTGTCATGTCAAAATTAGTAAACTTCTTTCAAGGGGATGCGTGTTCTCTATCTGACAGCACAGTAAATAAACAGGATTTTGGTTTTGGGAAGTTTGGCAGAGTAATTCTATCAAATCTGTTATGCCGGCTGCTGGATCCTTTGGCTTGTCTGAATGCAATGCTCAGAATAGTGAATACAGTTGAAGTTGTTGCAATGGTAATGATGTTCCCTGGCTTGAAAGATTCCAGGATTCCATGATCCAGTCCCAGGAGAGCCCATGTGGTCAAAAGAAGTTGAAACAAATTCTGGAAGGGCATTGGTTTGAAAAGATGAATCAGATACATGCTTGTCCTTTGTTTTGCTTTGATTGTGGATTAAGACAACTTCATTATTAATTTATAATTTGTCTATTAATTTAATTATCCATGATCTGAATAGATTTCCAAGAACATAAACTAATCAAGTCATTATTCTATTTGTAATCCCAGACATTGCCCAAAATTACAGCAGGAGCTGTTTTTGATGTCATTGGGGTGATCGTCACCAGTGCCCATGGGATCAGCATGTTCTTGTTTGGAGGTTTCAGGCATAAAGAGTGTTGACTTTTTCAGCAATATAACAGAAGGTCCAGCTCGTATTAGAATTCCCCCTAGAGTATGTCTAGGTTGTCTATTAGGCCGGTTGCAGCCACCGGTACAAAATTTTAAGTTGCTGAATATTTTTGGTTACCGTCGGAGTATACGGTTTCCATAGTTATCGACTCTGATTGTTGTTGCACAGACATGGTCATCATATTTTCATACGTCGCCGGCTGCTAAAATAAGAACTTGCTTACACGTGGAGGAATGTTCAGGGCATCAGTCTCGCCTAATGAAAGAGTATGGTACAATACGATACGATACGATACAATACAATACAATACCCATGTGGTCCAATACAATATCCACGTGGTCCAATAGAATACCTTATCTTCTTACGAACTGTGTGGCTTGGGTCTAACATATTTTTTGTTGCCAGAGTTGTCTATCTTGTCGGCATCTTCGTCCCAATCAGAATCCTGTGTGCCTGTGCTATAAAAAGGAGGTAAAGATGGAATTCATGCAAATGCACAGGAGAAATTGACAAAGGTACAATACCTGTTTGTCATCTACAGAAGATTCAGATGGCAGATGTTTTGCCACTTGATTATGTACTTGCTTCAATCACTCGGTGAGACGTTCCTCTGTGGGAACTATTCAAGCCTTCACATGGGAACTAGTATCCTAAGACCTGTAGACACCAAAAGTGTGGACTTAGTAACCAAAAATAGAACTGTTTACCAAATCAACCTGAAAAGAAACCTGTCAGAGAAAATACATTAACCATATTTTTTGGTAACTAGATGGAATTTGTACTGTGGATGCACCCGTGAAGTTGGGAGTCTAGTTACCATTTTGGTGAAGTTGGGTCGAAAATAAGAACTGCAAGACAGGCAAATTGCAAAAAATATCTTTTTTAGCAAATAATTTCAGCCAGAGTCGTCACTTCAGCCACGACCAAAGTAGTCAGGTTGTCACTTGTCATCAGTTGGGTCATCCAAGTCGTCAGTTAATTCTTAACTGATGACAAACGGGTCATCAACGAGTCATAACTGACAACTATGTGGGTCATCGTGAGGTCGTAACTGACGACTCTGACGGTTGTCACTGGGTTTTAACTGACAACTCTGGGGTTCATCAACGGTATGTAACTGATGACTCTGCAGGTTGTCACATGGTAGTAACCTACAACTCAGAGGGTTGTCACTTTGTCATATGACTAGTGTTGTCAAGGGAACATAGTCTTAACTGACGACAATGGGTAGTCAGTTGGTCCTAAGTGACAACTCTAGGGTTGTCACTGGGTTGTAAGAGATGACTCTGGTGGGCATCACCAGAATGTACGTGATGAAACTTGTGGTTGTCACAGGATCATAACTGACAACTATCAGGGTAGTAACCAGGTTGTCAGTTATGACATTTTGACGACTTATTTGTAGTCACTTGAGTCATGATTTGCCACTTTCTTTGCCGGAGTCGTCACAATGTCTTCAGTCTGTGTTGTGCAAGTCACCAGAGTTTAAGGAGTCATCACTTCGCTGAAACTTTCTCGCCAAAATGTGTGAAGTTTTTACGAGTTGCCTGTCTTGCTGGATCTAAAAACAGTACCCGTGGCTGCAACCAGTCTAAGCCTTTTCCCATGACCCCCTCCCTGTTTTGGTGGGCAAAAAGAGTCAAATGTAAAAGTCGGACACTAACAACTTCACAATGCAAGCATGGACACAAATCGAAATTTTTTGTCACTTCGAAATTTGTTAGTAACCTCTACTCAGACAAGTTACAAATTTGTCGTCGCTCAACTCTAACAAAATCAAAAACATGGACACTCTAGAGTACACAATAATTGGTTTAGTCGTCTGACAAAAAATTGGTCAGGCCTTATCAGATCTTACTAGTAGGTTACTAACAAAATACAACATATTATATATCACAGTCAATATTATGAATTTTTACATCATACTTAGTGAATGACATAGGCCAATTATCTACCTTAACTGGTAAACCCAAAGAGGTTCCAGGTGGAACCTCAATGGTCCTCTTCCCTTTGTGTAACACAAAGGAAGTACAATAGTCATAAGATATTGTTTCTAAGAAACAATATTCAAAAGACAATTTCTTTCTTGAGAAACACCCATATACATTCTAGGTGTTTCTTAGACAAAATATCCAAGAGAGGATTTCTTTCTCAGAAACCTTCTCATGGGACAGTTCCTGTTGGCAGTTGAGAGAAAGGAGCAGTCATGAAACTGCCCTAAAATCACCTCCAATCTCTAACAGGATCACCTGTGCTTGGTGATGCATGGATCACCTAGTGTACCATGCAATACCTATTTCAGTAGTGTAACTCTCATAATAAATATCTTTCAACAACATGTATCTACCCGTTTACTACATAGTAACAACTACATCAAAACGGCTTAGGTCACTATCAATTGATAGCCTTCGCAACCAGATCGGATCGTCTGTCCGCCGCTCCACCATCCATCATCCATCAGCTGTTGTGAGTGGCTGACCATGGTAGGTCTGCCTGTCCGTCGTCCATTGTTGCTCAAGCCGAATACACTTGGTGTGTTACACGTGGCACAACTTGTGCTGCTTGACCCAAGAGTACCAACAGCCACAGCTGAGCCCGAGTCACGCACTCAGCCAGTTGAAGTGAGTTCACTCACAGGCTGCACGCGTTTTTTAAAACATGTAGCCGAGAACAATTCCCCTGTATGTCAGTGAGGACTAGATCCCACTTGACACGGTATAATCCACTTTGTTAGCAGAGCACGCGTAGCACTAAGTGCACTTGCCGTAAAAAAAGACCAGCACTTGTGGCACGAATGCATACGTGCCTATTAGGTAGCAGCCCCTCATTAAAAATGAGGAGGCAATAAACATAAATGCCTGGGTTTATTTTTATCCGAATGAGCAATATGTGTGTAGTCTACTTTTAGACCTAAAAACACGATTAGACTTAAAATTAGTCCGCACCCGTGATCACATGCAGATGCAGTGACACCACGGAGTGCTAAGTACTTATAGCCTTAGGGCAGTACACAAAAAAGATCTTCTAGGGCATAAAATGACCCTACAAAGAATCGTATGGCCTCTAAGGCCTAAAAAGCTTGCTCGTGACCCCCAAGAGGTTTCGTCACTTGAAAGACTCGCGATCCTGGAAGTTGCGATTCTCAGGTTTTCAATGTAATACACATCCTCAAGGGAAAATGAGCCCGCGCAGGACTTTGTCCCACGACCGTGGATCAGCCCCATTCACATGGGAGCGCCACGGCACAGCCCATTTCACAAAACGCTTTGCAACACAGCCCTCGCGATCACGATCTGAAAAACGACTACATATCATGTGTCCTAGACTCGCTGGGCTCAGCCCTTGTTTCGATGGACCAGCCTAGGAGAGAACTTTGTTCTACTCCTCACATGGGCATAGGAGCGCAATATATTGCCGCATCCCGGTCAGACGTCAGAGTGACGTGGAGTATTGTCTCCAAGTCCCAGCACGCACTGGGGCGCAAGATGGACCCATAAACCGACTACGTGTCGTGCCCCAGAAACACTCTGAGCAAAATTCTCGCGAAAATCCGATTTTGCCAAGAATGCTGCATACTTTTGCGGTTTTGTCAGGAAAACACGCAACTTGTTGATTTATTACTTAAATCCAAGCAAAAAGTGAGAAAAGTCCACAAAAGTGAGAATTCTTCTCATGTGGTATTCTTTCAGGCATATAAGCTACCGAGCTTGGCAAAAAGGAAAGAAAGCTAGTTGGCTTAAGAATAGCCAAATGCACAACCTCTGGTCTGAGGAAAATAGAATTTAGAGCCCAAAATATAAATTTCGAATTATTTAATTTTAAATTAAAGCTCGTTAGATAAAAATCTTGATCAAAATTCTACTGTCACGTTAAAATAACCTGATATTCAAATACCTTGCTACATGTAAAAATAAAACAAAATGCCATGAAATCTTCTGGCATCATGAATTGTTTTCTCAAGAAGATGAACCCTTCTCCCAGAGAGAACATACACAAGTGCCATGCTGCACAATTAACAAGCAATGGTATCAAAAGCAACTGGAAATCAAACCATGTTGGGATTCGAACCCCTGACACGGTGTTGCTACAGTAACAGCGAAAGCAAGAAGGACAAGCTTCCCCATGTTCCAAATTAGGAACATCCATATGTTTTCCTTACCCAGCTAGGCAGGTGTCAAACTCTTGGCGACGCAGGATGGGTTCTTCCTACTCAAAAGGAAGGGCAAAGTCACATGATGTTTTTATTGCACAAGCAGCAAATTCCTGTCAAAACACACTTTTCTGAGTACATGTTACCCAGAGTGACCAAGCCAGCATATGACCTCAGTCTTTGACAAATGCAAGAACTGAGTTTGAATTGTTCTAGATTTTTGAACAAATAACAACATAAAATATGTTAAGATCAATTTTACCTTGCCAGTGATAATTGATGCAAAGTCTGCAAACATCTGTGAACCAGAGTTGAAACAAAACCTGGACACAACATACCAAGCACATAGCTAACCACTTAAGTGCAGGACTCTTCTTGAGCAAAATACTCATGATCACAGAGCTAACCACTCCTGTGAAAACTCCTCTGGGGTTGAGTAAAATAGCAGACCTTCCAAGCTATGTCAAAATAAAAGAAAAGGACACACACCACTAAAAACTCAATTTCATCGCTACTGAGGTTTCTCATGACAAGAGAAACTGTGTGATGAAGTTCAGTGTGTTGGAAGAACGTGCCTGTTTACCTCTATTTTGAACGAGGTAGGTTTACAGCCTATAATGACAGAGCACAACCAGTCCAAAAGTCAAGTAAAACAACGAGGACAATTTACCTTAGCAACTGGAGGGGTTTCATTGACAGCCAGTCAGAACTGGCTGTACAACAACAGAATACTGTAAATCAAAAAAGTGATTCTTAAAATAAGATATGGACAAAAAGTTAGCAAAACTGTCTAAACTCAAAAGAATTCTTACAGTACTGTAGATGTTGCTATGTTCAACTGCAAACACCATAAGACTTCATGAAAAGTCAACAAATCATAGACTAGATACTGACGCATCTGGAACCCATTCATGCCTTAAAAACTGAAGAAGGTTATCCTACTCAGAGCTAGCAATAAAAATCATGGGTTTTCCATGTGCCTCACCAGCACATTCAACAGAGTCAATGATGGCCATACTGTTCTCAATAGAACTCATTTGGAGTAATATATATTCTCCAAAGGCTAGCTTGAGAGACCACCTTAAACAAGGTTAGGATGGACTTCAAGCAACAAGTAAAGGTTTGCATGACAAACCAATACACAACATCTCTGCACAAAGACAACAAGGGCTTAACAATAGACCCAAAGTCTTCTCATGGCAAAAGCACCAAGCTTACAAGCAGATGAAAACTCGCTAAAATGTTCGCCCATACAAGGAACTCACATACTACTGGGCAGTCCAGTACAAGGGAGGACCTTGGGTAAGACAATAGGATTGTCTCACCACTCACAACTGGAATTGTAGAGGAGGAGGTACACCGTACACAAGAAAGAGACACATTAATGTTAGACAATTGTTACCACAGTCTAGAGCAACACCAACTCAGGTTGGGTATGCTCGCATTCTAGTACAGCTTGCTGAACTTAGAGTGCATATAATACACAGTATAAGAGAAAATGAATCCTTGACCATGATTAACATTATTGGATTCAACAGAACTGTGTCTTACTAGTAACGGTCTCACTGAGACTCAATGACTAGTACTTGATTCTCTTGTGAGAACTTCTGACGGTTTACCTTCAGAATTATCCATGGAGAACACATATGGTGTCCATAAGGAAGGACTCATAGAGTCACCGAAACACATGGGTCTTTTCTCTAAAGACAATGGGATGACCATAGGTAGTGCACATACCTGTTGCACAACAAACCATAAAATAAGCCTCATAATCATATGAGCACAAGAACACAAAGGATCCACAACCTTTGTTCTTGTAAAACCACAGCATATAGAATTGTGAGTATCCCTAGTTAAACAGGAATAACATCTCACACACAGGATAAGTTAAACATGAACATCTCTACTGAGAGACATGTAGAACCTTGTTGGCATGCAATGCAAAACAAATGCAACTCAAGAAGCTATGCACGGAAATGTAGTATCTCTTCACTAGCTTAGACAAATCCAAAGAGAAACATAACTATTACGTTGTCTACATATCATGGAAAGTTCACTTCTCCATGATGCTCGCTGTAGTCACAATATGGTTCCATAAACCATAAGATTATAGTCAACAACTGTCTATTACAATATAAACATAGGTACACACATGCCCATTTAGTTATGTTGCAATGTCATTACCACCAACAAAGAGTTATACATGTATAGACCTCCCAGGATCCCTGCTACAAAATACAAAAGGATATCATAAACACTAAATCCACTCTTCATGGTACAAAAGACATAGACGTTGATGCTTGACCTTCCAATGATTATAGTCAATGCATTAAGTATGACTTGACATTGTTCACTTGCCGAAAGCTGACCCTTTGGGCAACTATTCCCATGGATACATAGGGTGACAGAGCAAATTGAAGGACAATATACCAACACAAAGGATTGCAGAAGATAACAAACAGAATATCTGTACTATCAACACCTTCGTACCTAGACCTGGTTCAATATACACATTGTACACAAATTGTGACAATTAAGGTGCAGTTTCAACACTCCACTTTCGACCATATGAATTTCATTTGGCTTCCCAGTGTAAGTCAACCAGAGTCTTCAAAATCAAAACCCAAAAGTGAATAACTATCTAGAGTTCAACATCAACCAGATAATGGAGATGCTTGGCCTGCTGTACCAATCATGGTCTTGTCAGCAGCTTCTAGTGGCACAATGTTTACCTAAACAAACACTCAGATGCCATTCACTCATACCTACTATGCAGTGCCTATTGCCTAAATGTGGTGTAGCAATGATAAGATGGAATTGTTGTTCGCATTCCACTTTTGCACACAGACAAAATCAATAGGAGACACCAGGCAACACCAAACCGACCCAAAATTATTTTCATCAATTTATGGTCACATGGTCCTTGGAAAGCAATGCTTTAGTAAACAAAAGGTCGTTTACCCTGCACAAATATTCAGTCGGTATACCAGTGATAATTGGACTATCACAGACAGTATACTATAAGACAATCAGGGTTACACGCGAAGTAAGTCAGAATATAAGTTTGACTTAGGAGAGTACAATCAAACCAGCTTTATCATAAGCCATGGCAAATCTCCCTCTCCACATGAACTTACACTTCATATACTACATACAATAATATATGTAGGTACAAATCGTCACAGGCAGCTTGCACATTTTTAACCTCAACAAGAGCGGTTTTTCTTCAAGTCTGGCTCATATTCGGATTTTTCCTCACCGAGGTTTTACTTTTCCGCGAGCCACGCTAATTCTCCAATCGTGGGGCAGTGACATAGGCCAATTATCTACCTTAACTGGTAACCCAACGAGGTTCCAGGTGGAACCTCCAATGGTCCTCTTCCCTTTGTGTAACACAAAGGAAGTACAATAGTCATAAGATATTGTTTCTGAGAAACAATATTCAAAAGACAATTTCTTTCTTGAGAAACACCCATACACATCCTAGGTGTTTCTTAGACAAAATATCCAAGAGAGGATTTCTTTCTCAGAAACCTTCTCATGGGACAGTTCCTGTTGGCAGTTGAGAGAAAAGGAACAGTCATGAAACTGCCCTAAAATCACCTCCAATCTCTAACAGGATCACCTGTGCAGGATGCATGGATCACCTAGTGTACCATGCAATACCTATTTCAGTAGTGTAACTCTCATAATAAATATCATTCAACATGTATCTACCCGCTTACTACATAGTAACAACTACATCAAAACGGCTTAGGTCAGTGAATATTGTAGGGCTCGATGAGATCTATTCAAATATGCAATAAAAAGATGTGGTATTCCATCACCCCTTCTTGGAAAATGCATACACACTCAATCACTCACAATCACAATCATAAGATCCATCATTGACATCAATCACGACAACCCCCATGTCGCTGTCGCCGCCCAAGCTTCGCCTCCATACCATTGAAAGTAATGGAACCCTAAAAGCTGTTTGTATACTTGGCTTTGCAGAGACAACCATAGTATTGCAGAGGCTTATGCCTCCATATATTTAATGGGCATATGGGGTAACTTTTTACTAATATTTTGTTAGTAGATATATATTTTTAGTCTTGTGAAAAATATCACTAACAAACTACTAGATGACTAAATAATGTTCAGTTTGGCCACGGCTGAGGCTGGAAAGTCTGACATCTACTACGATTAGCCATATCATGGTCAATACTAGGAGTCATGTCACAAGTGACATTCCAGATCTGTCAGTAATGATGAGAGCTGTCCAAATCCGAGCTAAATATTATGAGTAAAGAACATCGAATAGGACATGTAATATTTTAGAGGCAGAAGACCCCTGCAAGACAGGCAATTTTCGACTTTGGCGATAAGTATCGCCAGAAGGAGTCGTCCGATGTCGTCAAGAGATTTTGACGGTCGTCAACGGGTCGTCACTAAAGTCGCCAGGGTCGCCACTAAAGTCGCCAGGGGTCGCCAGGGTCGCTTTTGGTCGCCACTTGGGTCGCCAGGGGTCGCCAGGTGGAGTCACATGGGTCGCCAAAGAAGATCTGTTGGGTCGCCAGTCAGGGTCGCTTTGTCGGCGTGGTCGCCATCAAGTCGTACTGTTCGTCACTTGCTCTGACGCACGGGATTATCAGATACGTAGATATTTGTGGAAGGTCGTGAAGTCGCCAAGTGGGTCGTCCGGAAGTCGCCAGAAGGGTCGCCACAAGGGAATCGATCAGTCGTGACAAGGGTCATCAAAAGGTCGTCACCAAAAGTCGCCAGGGTCGCCAAAAGTCTTCACCAAAAGTCGCCAGGTCGCCAAAATGTCGCCACAAGCAGTCGCCAGGGTCGCCAGATGGTCGTGAAAGTCGTCAGTTTAGTAAAAAAAATGCAAAAGTCGTCACTTTTCGTCAGTTTGGCTCGCCAAAAACTTCCACGTGGAAAAGCTGCCCGTCTTGCTGACTAAAAGGAACCGTTACAGTAGGTAGTCTACTCCGCTGTGTAACCGTTCGGGTTCATTTTTGTACTGCCTTCGTTTTACAAAAACAAGGTTTTAGCTCTCGAAACCAAGTCGATTTATTGTGTATGGTACCATATAATATATGGTATGGAATGCTACCTGAATGTTACGATACAATACAATAGATACCATGTTGTACTATTGATGATGGTGCCGTCAATTTGAGCGACAGAGCCATTCATGACCGATCGCAACTTCGGCCATAAATTATTCTGGGCATGAATGGTGTATGACGACAATCTCCATGCTTCACCCACCAAAGAAATACCAGGTCAACCCAAACGATCGCATCGAGACAACTGGACCACAGTCATTTCATCTCATCAAAGGTAAGTGCGTTTGTTACAGTCCCGCCTACGAGGACGGGAAGATTCTCGAAGTCTCGGTGCTAGATTCTTATATTCTTTGTGCTTCTCGTTGATATGAGCGTCACTCTTTTTTTGTATGGAATGGTGCCAACAATTAACTTTACTCAAAGCATATCGACTTCAGACTATCGAAGCACACGGGGCCATAAACTCCTAGGGATGACATTTCACCGCATGCAAGCTTTATAATGTTTACGTGTATTCTGTCTGCACCCTCTACTTGATGTGGTCTTACTTGCAGTGTTTTGAAGTCTGCTGAAAATTTATCGCATGAAATTTCATCCTTGCGACAGTCGCGATGAGCGTTGTCGATCCACGCACCAAAGAGAAACTTTTGGACCAAACGAATATGGCTTTTTTAATTTTTTGCTTCCTTAGAGTTTTTCCTTTGTATTCTCAAACCCAGTTTAACCGCAATCCATGTAGCAAACCCATCTTGATTTTAACCATGGGTGCATCTCCCCAGCAGAATGCGACGCGGTTCTATCTTAGAGGGGCCAGGAACAAAACACACACTTCTACAGATAGTAACCTGCACCGCAGTAACGGCAACGACATTCCTATTGAAAACCAAGACTCTTCTTGCATCCGTCCAACCGTGAAGTCACGAAATGCTACGCCATCACTTTCTGCAACAACGACTTCCTCGAAGCCGTTCTCGCCTAAAGTCGTGTACAAAAAGTGTTTTCATTCTTCGAACGCAACCCCGTGCGGTAACAACCCTAGCTCAGAATATATGATACCTCAAGAAAAGAAATGCTTGCGCTTTTCTGTCTCACCCGATGAGGAAGAATCAGGATCCATGCAGATAATTATGTTGGAAAGCGAAGACGGTATCATAACTTCTGACCGTGCGAAAACCAACCGCCCACTGTCACGTAGTTCTAATAGCTCGGCCGAAAAAGACAGAGACATATCAACTAGCAATAACCAAAATCCCAACACGGAAGTCGGCATCATCACTGTTGCTACGGGGGGGGAGAAGAGAGGATCTAAATTGGGTAGTTTGTTCAAGAGTGGTGGCAAGAAAGGTGGAGGAGGGGAACAAAACAATGATTCCGCAAACAACAATAACGCAGGGGGGGAAGAAGACAACGCCAACGACAACTCAAACAATGGGGAGGATAATGGCAAATCTGGTGACAAACGAGACGGTTCACCGGGAGAGAATAACAATAACCCGAAGTCCACCTTCGATCCACTCACGTACTTTGGCGCACAACGCACTGCTTTCGCCAAACAATCGACCCTTCCCATCCACCGCGGTTGTGAGTCCACCGCGCCCACCTCCTATCCTTCATGGACGCCTGCTTCTGGGAAAGGGTTTCATGTTCGAGTAGGGCCGAATTATCCTAAGAATGGGAAAAAGGCGCCAAGTATGGCGAGTTTGTATGAAGTTTATTGTGTAAGGTACTTCAGGAGTCCATGCAGGACCGTAGGAGGTGCTACGAGGATCATGCCTTTGCCCGAGATGGTCGAGCGTTGTCGTTGTGGCGATGACGACGGGAACGACAAGGAGACGGACACGAATGGCGAAAAACAAGCATTGAATGGAAGTAACTCTTCCCATCCCGAACTCCGCGGCACCAAAATCCCTGATGTTTTGGTGGTACACTTCATGCTCCCCTACGAACCGCCAAATATGTTCAAACAAAAAGATGATGGTCCCGGAGGAGAATGCGTCTACTATCTTCGTCCCTCCCAACGCTTTCTAGATGAAGTCTCCGGAAAAATTCCCATAACACCTGCCACACGCCTCTTTTGCCGATGGTGCAATGAATGCCAATCGAATTTGGAGATGAGATCTCGATTTAAATGTATGGCTTTAGTGAAAGATATCGACAAACACAACTTTGGTTTACTCAAAAGTTACAATGGGAAGCCCGTGTTGATTACTGAGAGTGGACGGGTTTGTAGTGGTTTTCATGGAGATATGAGATATTTAGAGATGACTGCCAACGGTGAGTGTAGGACATCACGTCAAACTTTCGTGATTCTCAGAAGCATGCTCACGTGATCGTGATCTGTGTCTCCCTTATCTGAAGTTCATTATTGGGCTTTCATGGCGAAGAAAGGATTTGTTTCATTGATTCCTAAGTTCAAAAACATGCAGTAAGTGTGGCGACTGCTCCTTTAGTCGTTGCACCATTGAAGTCTCACATTCTTAACATTCAAATTCTATGTTAATTAGAATGGAAGTGGGGTTCACCATCGAAGGTCGATCTGACAACGAGCTACCTGAGTGTATGTTGGGATCCACAGTCTTGAGCTACATCAGTGAAGATACTGGTCCCATGATTACGCCTGAGATGCAAGAGCCTGTTCATGAGCATCAGTCGTAAGGAATAGAGATTTTTATTGTTGAGAGATGCCGCGTCGACATCTCTATTTGAGAAGAAGTAGAAGTAGAAAATGTCACATCTGTTATTGATGATTCTTGGTGTTTTGACTAGCGAACTGAAACATTGACATAATTCCAATTGTGACAGACAAGAAATTTATTAGGTCGATACCATAAGAGCCAGATAACTGCAGATTCCAGATTACATCGGGAATCTTGTGTGAATCGTATCATGACCATGGCGATACGGCTCATTAAATGGCGAAATTCAACATTAGAGATCTAATTCACCCGAAAGATTGTATTTCCAAGAAAGAGAATGCTTCAGTTTTCACCCTGTATATACATTCAAGAGCGTTCACAACGCACCCCTCCATCAGACCAGAACACATAGAGGTGTGGAGACAAAACGTCTCATTTCAACTGATAAAACATCTCATTTACGAGACATTGAATTGCCTATGACTCTAGAAAACAAACGCATAACATATCATTCTATATTCTGCTAAAAAATCTTTTCCATAAAATGTGACTAGTGCCCGTGTCCACATAAATGCTCCCAAAATTTGCACTGTGGCTATGGAACGAAATAATTAATCAGTCGCTCCAAGGACTGTGCGAATAAATCCCAACAACTACCGAAAACGCGCAGACGAACACATAACCGAAAGACCGTCATGGTAACATATCCTCTATCTCTTTAACAGAAACATCAACAATATCACTTTCCGCCCGCTACACTGTAGTTCGGCCTCTAATCCCCAGTCTTCTCCTCTGCACCCCCGGTCGACGGCGCAGCAGCATCTCCATTGTCATTCTTCCTTGAACCATCACTGAGGACAGGAGCACGACGGCTATCGTTTAAGGGGTCAACATCACTGGTGCTTTTAGATAGGCATCCTCCCATGATAGAAAATGATGTGTGATGTCTTCGTGGAGGGGGCAATGTGTGCTAGAAGGGCACTATTTTTGAAAGCCGTTATTGGAGAGATAAAGAAGAGGTAGAGCTGAGTTGAGGAGAGGAGAGGAGAGGAGAGGAGAAGAGGGCTTGCCAAAGTCCTCGTGTGGTGTATTGTATATTGTACGTGGTCCAAAAAGTGTGTAAGTAGTAACTAGCACTATGGGGAGTACTGCAATACCTATCGGTATTATGTATTGTACTTTTACTCTGGGCGTTAGGGGTTTACAGTGTCACTAGAACTTCCTCTAGACCTCCCATTCTGAAAGATCAGCCCCCCACCCACCCCAAAAGAATAAGAATTTCGCAGGAAAAATTGACTTCAAAGCTGGAAAAATTGACTTCAAAGCTGATGGCATGGATCACAAATCTCAATTGATATTTGTTATGGGACAGATGCATGTATATCCTGTTAACATTAGTGCAGTCTAAAACCTCAAAGATTCCATGCAAACATTCCAATACTTTCCATAGAGCATGGTATTTTTCCATGCGTTTTCAAGATGGTGCAATAATTAGATCTTGATGTTGGACTATTCATGTGTACAGTTGTGTAGAACTCAAGACTGAGTGATGATGTCAGTTAAGCTAAAAAGATAATGTCTTGAAATTGACAAGAAGGGAACATAAAATCATGTATAGCTGTTTCTTTTCTTCTGGTGAAAATTTCAGCCATGGCATAATTTTTACATCAAACTTAAAATGACATGTGCACAGAGTTCCATCACTCTGCCCTTAAGTTCCATCACTAGTTATCCTTACAATCTCCTATAATACCACCACACATAGATAGAAAGTGCACCACAATCCAAAATAATGCATTTCCTTAATGTGTCAGCATGAAATGATTGGGCACTTACCATCACCTTCCAATTTTCTCACCCTAACCATAACCATCACATAATACATATGAATTAAAATTAAATAATGTGTACTATGAACAAACCTCTCATATTTCAAAAGCAAAGTAGGAACTGATTACTCAAATAAGAATGGCATTGTCACAACTAGGCGTAACCTCCATAACTTCTGTTCATAAGTTCAAGTTTTGCACGAATTTGTCTGTCACAAGCTTTAGTCCGAACGCCCCTTAGTTGGAGATTATAGATCATAAGTGTAAATATATCTAACATCAGTGAAGGTTTCTTACAACCATATGGGTGAATTGAGGAGAATCTAACAATGTATGGGTTAGAACATTACGGATCTCTTAACAAGGTGAAACATAGAGAGCAGCAGTATTGGCAAGAAGGGTAATGATCCATGTTGACTTATGCCCTTTGATATGTAGTAGTATCGTCAGAGGCTTTGGAGTACTGGACTTCATCATTAGAAGTAGGTTTTTTATCTGTTCATAACAACCTATTACATCCTATGTGTACCCTGCTTCAGGGTCTATAACATCAAGCTGCTCTAGTTAGCACCTGTATCCTAACTTCCGTTAGTACAAAGATCATAACTACTGTATATCTTGGTTCATAGGAGCTAGTAAATTCCAAAAGATATGTCAAAGAGTATCTTCTAATCCGTGAAAAGTTAATGATGCCAAGATGGGAATAATGATATGTATTCAACCTATTTACCAAAGTATGTGTTGGTACTGAATATCATGCCAATTTCCCTTCAATTTGGTCTGGATGCCCCTTTGATTCCGCATGTGTGTTGTGTGTGACATAATGTGTGGTGAGTTTTACAATGAATCGGCATAACTTGGCAACCAACCAGAGTTACAAGCATCTATGCAGCATTGCTGTGGTGAAGGAGAAACAATTTATGAAGGGTTTAGATTGTCCAGGGTTGATTTTATGGGTGAAACACACAAATACCATAACAATTTGTGAAATATATCTTATAACCAAGATATACAGTAGCAGCTGATGCAAGTTGCCACATACCTACTACCAATAGTTTATAGGTAGTTGGTAACTACAGTAAAACCCGGTTTATAAGTGTTGCCAGATTAAAAGTTCCACGGAGCTAGTTACATGTACATTTGTGTTTTCTGGTATCCAATCTACTCAAATGGGCATAAAGCCATCAAAAGTTGTTTCTCCTTCTTACTAGCAATCCACCCACAAGTATCGCTCTCCGAGATTCGAGATTGTTGTGGAGAAACCTCAGATGCTGTCATAAGGGACCACACCTGTTGCTGACATGATGCAGGGGTGGACAGCATGGAAGTGCAAGAGATGCAAAAGTTTGGAGGGGTACACCATGGCTACCTTAAACTAAATGGAGTAAGTGGTGAAGATACCAAGAATTTTCACCCTGTTTAGGCCGGTTCTTATGGTCGCACATACATTCACAGATTTTTTTGTGAAGTTTGTGTTTGTTTGCATGGTTAGATAGGCTGTAACAAGGTTCAACAATCTACGCTTTATGAGCAATGCTCAATGATTTTGTGAAGTCATGCATCACACTCCGGGATTTTACGGTTGTTGGTGATGAAATCACAAAGCATCTAGCATGGATGTTGATATAGGTTTTGCGCATGAAACTGCGGTTGTAACAACACAGCTGGTTGACGTCACAAATTCTGCCCCCATGCTTGTTTGTACTGCTTTGCTCTTGGTGTCTTGTTCTGGTTTTTAGGTCTTGGTTTGTATGTGTATGTTGGATCCCATTTGAGCACTGTCCCAGTTCTAGAACTGGGTGAAAAATTTGTCCAGTTCTAGAACTGGATGTTTTTCTCAGCACTGGGGCACTGTGCCTTGAAATCCTGTGCGGGCGCCCCAACGGGGATCAATTCTGATCGAGGTAGGGATACTTATTATGTCAAATTTTCTAAGGTGAGCTATTAGGTGATTAGCACAATCCCCATTTCAACACTGTCACAACTGCATGCAATAGTAATGCCAAAATGGGGACATTTTGATCACCCCCGTCCGGTACTGTACACTGTCTATACACCATTCTTGTCTTAGAGCAGATGTGATGTCAGAAGATGTAGTAATAGCTGTCAAGTTTGGGATTAGAGAGGGTGGAACTGAACCGGCCCATATTATTTATGAACTCCTACATTAAATAACTTTATTACATCCGAAATCAAATTTGTGCATTCAAGTTTGAACTTTGGAATGGAATTTATTCCATGCAATGGAATTTATTCCATGCAATGGAATTTATTCCATGCAATGGAATTTATTCCATGCAATGGAATTTATTCCATGCAATGGAATTTATTCCATGCAATGGAATTTATTCCATGCAATGGAATTTATTCCATGCAATGGAATTTATTCCATGCAATGGAAGTTGAGATTAGTTGCTCTACATTTGTAGCATCAAGTCATCAAACTCACAAGCATCCACTTATGACAAGAATCAAAGAGGGTTGAACGCAGAACAAGGACCATCTAACCTCATTACAGCATCTCTAATCACCTTCCTTAGAGACATGTACCCACGCTTGAACTTGAAGGTGAACTTTGTGATCTCAGGTTATGAGCATGACTTTCACACAAAAACAAACTTCATGCTTAGGTGAAATCCAAGCTTGATTTTTGCGTACATGTACAAGCTGTCATAAGGACAGTGAACACGTGTATACAAACATAGTATTTTTATGACAAAATGTCTCATTATAAGTATCTATTCCTACTTATTGGTTATTGAAAAATCCATTTAGGATAATGCACTGTCTAACAAGGTAACTTAAAGACTCCTTGTCACAACATTGGGTATCTTTTACTCAAGTTCTTTTGAACTTAGTATGTCAATGTACATTTTGCCATAAGAAAGGTGAAAACGAAAACACACTCAAAAACAAGTTTATGCAAAAACTGGATGAAGTTTTTATACGTTCTCATGTAAGCCTGTAAGCTCGGGCCTTGTGATTAGTACAACCAAAATGCTTAGTTTCACATGTCCACTGCGTCCGCGTCCAAAAATTGATGAAAAAGACACCATTCAGGACATGTCCTCAACATCTTGTATTTTTTGTGTTTTCAAACAAGGACACAAGACATTAAATTTTGGACACAGAGGGCATGAGAGGACATGAGAGGACAAGGAGTTATTACTTTGGTTAAGGCTCCTTTTTGATATGTTCGGGTCAAACATACTTAGAATGGTGGCTGCTGCATGCATGACACCTTCATGTCAGGGCAATCCGTAAAGCTTGTGTTACATAAATACTTATGATACCTAGGTATGTGCCTAGATACTGTTATGTAATGAATGTGAGTCAAAACTTCTGAGGACATGGTGTGGACATGGGACTCCGCACTGATGTATGTCTGCATGTCCACAAAAAATGTGTCCAGGAGAAATTAAGGACATAGGACATGTCCAGGACATGTGAAACTAAGCCAAAATGGCAATCTTTTGTACATTTGCGGAACTTAGAGCATTTGCCCCGGCATAAAGTAAATCACCCCCATCCTTAAAATCATACCCTTCATAGGTTCTGAGTATGTGACTTTGGGTATGAATTTATCTTTGGGACTGTTGGAGTCGAAGCTGTCAGGTAGAAAAAATCGCACCTCTAATAATGCACTCCCTTCCCGACATATATATTTCACACTTTCTGGCACTCTTTCAACCATGTGGCCACTCATTCACCAGGGCCACCTCACTTCCACCAACAATTATGGGCTGTGATTTATTATGCGTGGGCAGAGACAAAAGAGTGGATGACGACAACAAAACATCATACTTTGATTTTCCTCAAAAAACTATCAAGATTTTTACAAAATCTTTCTTCTATTGGAACTTGAGGCCCAACATTATGGTCACACAAACACATACACGAGTATTATTTTTTTGTGGGGTTTGTGTTTGTGATCCTGAATCTCCATCGTTTTGATACATACCCTCACATGAACTTGAAGGTCAACTTTGTGATATCAGCTTGTGACACAGTTTTCACATGAAAACAGACTTCATTCTCAGGTGAAATTGGAGTTCACCTAAGAGTGAAGTTCATTTTCATGTATGTGAAGAAACGGTCGTAAGGACGGCAAACACAACTACATGGGCATGAAACACAAAAAATAAAACATTTTATTAAGCCTCTTTGCATTTTTTTATGAAAAAGTGCCATTACAAGTATCTAATTCCTACTTAACGGTTATTAAAAAACACATAGGACAACCGAACAGCTGAAGAGATATCTTGAAGCATCCTTATCACAACATTGGGTGTCTTTGACTCGACTTCTACTGAAGTCTGATTGTAGGTGTACATTTTGCCATAAGGACTGTGAAAGCAAAACTGCACACAAAATTGAGATTATTCAAAACTGGATGAAGTTTGTTTACGTGTATGTGTGACCGAAAGGTTGGGGTCTGAGCCCCTTTTCTCCTCCTACTCCTCCTGTTCCTTCTCCTGTTCCTCCTCCTTCTCCTCCTCCAGTGAGTCAGTTTTCACCTTTCGCCATAACAGGTACTTCATTGATGTAGATAGACATTACTACCTGCAAATAACTAATTTTTCTATGTGGCGTACATGGGTAATCCTGGTATTTTGATGTGTGCCTACCTTAAAATTTGTATTCTATTTCTAAAATGGGCTCAAGCGTGCGATGGGCACACGCCCATTAACCAATCGTTGATACACGCCACCTTATATTTAATCAGAAAACTTCCTCTGTTTCGACAATTTTTCATCTTTCTAACTCGCTGCAAAAAACCTTTCTGCTGCTGCTTGTAATGATATATTTAAAGCCAGGGCACAGGCCATCATAAACTTCTTATAAAGAGGGTTTTACAATATCCCAGTTCCTCTTCTAACAAAGAAATAGTTCACTCTTAGCTTTCCCCATCTAAAATCCTTATAGCAAACTGTTTCACCCTTAGCTGGTGGATTCCTACATGACTTCTGTAGAAAATAAAAACGTATTTGCCCCCTCAGAGGCAATTTAGGCTTGGCATCATTAATTACAAAATATACTTAAGACTCATTCATGTCATTTTGCACATGAAGGCTGGGCCTATATAATTGTTTCAAGAAGTTGTACCAGCCATGCAAGGCTTATCTGTGAAAAATGGATGTCATTGTACTCCACCAGCACATTCCATGAATGCGAATGTATACAAGTACAATTTAAGCAGGTGTCTCTCATCACCCGCACCAACACGCAAACCATTCAATAGGCACCACGAACTCCAAACACTCTTTCTTTGATTTCTCGGCTTCCTAATGGATCTACAGACCACAAAACTTGGACCATTTGAAAGATCTCTTCAGCACACATCTTTTGTGATTTCATTTTCCTTGTGAGTCCTGATGGCGATTGAGATATGTTGTTTGGAATCCATCAAATGGATTTGATGCGATGATGATGTAAGAGCTCCTCCTTTACCTCCTTTTACTCCAATACCATTTTGAGGTGGGGAGAGCAAGGAGTAATCTAATCTGGTGATTGTGATGGGATTGGGAGAATGTTTGAGGGTGTATAATTCTGTCTAAGTAATATGGAACTATGGTGTGTTGTGAGCTCTGTAGCAGTACCTAGTATGCTTTTGTATTATGGTACCAGTCAGAAATTATAATGAAGCATTATCACTATAATGAATCATTATCACAAGAATTGACTTATTCCTATGTAGTTTTGCCATAATTCTACGCCAAGAAAGCGAAACTACATATGTCAGCTATTTTTTTGCGTGCGCCTCTAGCAAGAAAAATGGTTTTTGGTAAGAAGATAGTCGAAAAATAACTGACATATTGCTCTACCTACAAAAAATACCAGATTCTACGAGGAATTATGATGAATCATTATGTCGGAGAAGGTGTGTAAGAGATCCAGCGTGACAACCCCTTCCTAATGGATTGAGGTTACAGGAAATGGGCATAAGCTCCATCGAGAGGTCCCGAAGGGATTTGCAGTGACATACGTGAGCTACATGCATTATGTGCCTTCACAACAAGCGGTCAAAGATGGGCAATATAACTGACATTTTAGTTATTCATTATAATTTTTGACTGGTACTACCAGATGGGTGGGTCATTCATTGGATGACAGGAATGATGGTAGGATAGACAGGCTGTAACTAAAAGGAGTGAATGTGGCTTATCACGCTAAATTTATATCATGGATGAACATTGTTTCTGAAATGTTTCTCATAAATGGACGATGGTACAGAATTAAGAGCATGGGGATTATTATGATTGTGACGGTCAAGTAGGCCACCGGTAATCATCACTATTTTGCTGTTAGTAGGAACTGGTATATTAGACCCACATCGAAGATTGCAGATAGACCCTGCAAGGACATTGCGACTACCGTATATGCCGGTTTATAATTACCGCCGGATTATAAGTCCCACCGGGCTAAATCCACTGCCATTTGTGTTTTTCTAGTGGTTTTGCCGTGCTAAATCCACTGGTAACCACCCAGTCAGTTTCTCCCTAATGCCAGCATCACGCCAATATGTAGCGATCCCCATAACTCCGGCTGGTTGTTGAGTTGCCGATTTATTGCAAAACTCACATCACAACCACAGCACAACAGTACTGATATCGTAATATACGATGGTGCAAATTATTCTGGTCGGATTCATGCCGTGCGATAATGGACGCAGCTGCGAATTGCACCCGTTTGGATGTGGAAACTTGCTGGTGTTGAATCGTCTGGACGGCAGGGTTGGCATGGTCTTGCGCCTGAGAATGATGGTGCCTCATGAAGTTTCATGCTACACCATCAACGATGACGGCTCGGATGGATGTCGGGTTTGTTTTGTTGCTCGCGAATACGCGGCCGGGGAGAATGGTCGCCGCCTGGACGGTTGTATGGTATGCATCTCGGAAGTGTTTCAATGTGATGATGCTAACCGTTCCATGAGGCGATTGTTTCACCACAATTGTGGATATGCAAACACAAAAATTGTGTAATTTTTTCAGTTTAATTGATGATATGGATTGAAAAGCATTCTCAATAGTAATTAAAATAAATCTTAATTGGTTAAGAATTATTCAACATGTAATGTCAGTAAAAAAACTAAATCAGAACCATTCAAACCCTTGTTTCATCCAAGTGTTTTGTACTGTGTTTCCTGCCATGTTTGTGTAGACATGGACAAGCCATTCAGCAACCAACTTCCGTGTCGGTTCCTTTGCCACTCCCTCTACAATCCCATCTCCCTCTAGCATCCAATCCTCCCACTTCTCACGCATCCCACATTTTATCACCTTGTTAATTCCCACGTCAACCGGTTGGCACAAATATGTGCATCCCGGGGGTATATGGATCACCTCAATCCCCAGGGATTGGATTCGATTCACCACAGTTCCCATCATGTGGACGCTGTACGCATCAAGTACAAGAAGAGGAACAACTCCAGGCGTGGTTGTTTCCTTCCAAGGAATCAAAACGAGGTCGATCCACTTGTGCATCATGTCCTCGTCCATCCAAGCTTTTTTTGGCAAGCATGATGGCCACGATCTAGGTGCGTACCGAATTCGCGGTTTGCGATGCACCCGTTCAGTGCGCCCTTGAATATGAGCATGGGCAGTAGCATCTTCCCGGCGGCATCGATGGTTACGGCAAGAGTAACCCTTTTTGTGTCCGCCGTGGAAGATCAGACATGTATGGTCTTGGTTCCTTTCACCTCGAGTGTTTTACTCGAATGAAAGGAGTATGGTATCGGCGACTGATCCATGTTGATTACGTCACATGGATTGTAGTCAACAAGCTTCTCTTTCATCATCTGGATGAAATGTCGAGATTCTTCTTTGGTTTCTTCGGAGTTCTTCTGCGCTGTGTGCGTAGCAGCGTGGTGGGTGAGGCCCATCGTCTTGGTGAAACGGGTCACCACCCTTTTCTTCGCTTCCATGGATTTGCCACGGAATGCGGGAAGCAAGCGGGATGCCTCTTGTCTGATCATCCGGGCACTTACCTGTATCCCATGCTGACGGATTTCATGGACAAACCGGGACAAGTCTTAATTAATCTCCTGCAGGAGACTGGGACGGCCAGGATGGTTCTTGCGGGCAGCTCCATTCGTTTTGAATGGAATGTGCTCATCATTTTTCTCGAGGTCGTCAAATTTTGATAGCACTTTCTTGAAGCGTGGATAGTAGTTGTGTGGAAGACTAACCATCGCGCACGCTTGGCGACGAGAAGCACCCGTCGCAATGAGAGCATCGATGGCGACAACACACTCACGCTTCTCCTTAACTGTGAAGGATTTGCGCAAGGCATCAGCGTTTTCGGTGACATTCAGAAAGTCAACTTGAGGTACGAATTCCGCTTCATGAGGACCGATTTCGGATTCGAAAGGCGAGCCTTCCACGCCGGATGAAAGACGTCCGCGGTCTCTGTTCCTAAGCACAGATTCCGGTGCGACGACGCCAAGGATGGGACGTACATCGTGAATTCCAGGATGGAGTTCACGACGAAAAGGCAACATGGACACCATATTTCAATAATCATGGCACAACAAAACAGCAAAAAAGCAATGTCATTGTAAGGAATGACATTGCTGCCTTCTTCAGCATTTCTCGAATTCGAGACAGCGCTGAAGAAGGGGAGAAGAAGGGGAGAAGAAGGGCGGGCAGGTTAAACACATCATAACAGTTCATCAGGGAGGTTGAGTGATTGGATGTGGATGGCGCGATAAAAAAGTGGGCGGTGAGTGTGGAATGGCAACTGTTGAAGGAAGAAAGCCCCGATTTGGGGATCAGAACTGGCGGGAAGAAGGTACCATACGCTATAAAAAATTAATTATAGTAAATTGGCAGGATACCGACAAGTTGTCACCGTGTTAAAAATGCTAACTTCAGATTTATTATAAGAACAATCCAAATGTATCTTTTGACATTTGTGGTACTTATAATCCGGCAGGACTTAAGGGAAATTTGCATGAAAATCAAGAACAGTAAAATTCTAGGATGTGAGTGTTAATAAAGAGATTTAGAGGTACTGGTAGTAATCAATTTGCGGGGCTGTATTAATATTGCGCATACCTTGAAGAGGCATATGCAGTTCCGTTGTGGGATTCGTCTCAGCATAATTACTTTCGTTCTTTGTGCGATTCATTTCTCAAATAATTCTTGTAAAGAAAGGTAAAATGTACCTAAAAGAGTACCATGTACTGACATTGAGCGTACATTTGAAAGTACAAAGTTCCTCCGAAAGTACAAAGTTCCTCCGAAAGTACCAAATGTACTTTCGGAGGAACTTTGTACCTAACTTTGATTTCTCGTAGGAAATATAATGATTCCTGTATAGACATGTACTTTCGGAGGTACTTTGTACTGTGTACCTTCGAAAGTACACTCCGAAAGTACCTCCGAAAGTTCTTCCAAGAGTAAGAAGTGAATGAACCTTACGGCTTAATTATTTATAATTTCTAGAAAATATTATATCTAAAAATGAATACAAATTATTCAGTAGAAAAATGCAACAGTGCTTGATGTCCGCCATGGATTCGATTGATACAATAACTGTTTCACATTAGAGAGGTCTTAACACCTTTCCTTACGCAAAAAAATCTTCCTTACGATGATGTGTTTGTGACTTGGGGACCTCAATTTTAGCGATTATGGGAATATCTGTGACAACGTTGCATTTTCCGGAAGGTGCCAGTTTTGTGAGGGATAACATTCCTTCCGCACCACAAACCCACGATTTTCTAGAGCTCATGCGTGCATGAGTTAGCAATACAAATTCAACGTAAATTATCGTCACTTGAGTTCGGGAACTCATCTACTCACGAGTTCCTAATTTCGTCAGGTATTGTATCTTGACGTCTCGTGATAACCTTGTCTAGAGCCGATGAACAAGGAAATGGTCATAAATGACCCCGATCGCCTGATTCTTTCCTGTGTCGTGAACTGTATGGTACCCTACCATACAGAATCTGTGAACGTGGCGCAACACAAGGTGTGTGCCAAAAATAGCCATACTGTCACTAAGCATACACCACTCTACTATAACATACAATACCTCTCTCTCTAGAGAGATGACTCTTTTGTCACTTTGAAGAATCATGTCAATAGTGACGTGATTCGCATTTTGGTAAGATTCTTGTTATCATGTCAGATGATTCCTGTCAAAAAAGAAGCGGAAGAATTTCACATATACTAGTTCCTCTTTGAAATTCTTCCTTCTGAGGTTCTGTAAAAACGCGTAAGAATAACAACTCTTTTTCATTCTTCCTTCCGCGAAAAATTTTACGCACGCAACTTTACGATTACGTGTAAATTCCACATGTCACTAAAAACATCAAGCGTAAGAATTTTTGCGTAAGGAAGGTTGTTAAGACCTCTCTATTATCATTATTGTACGCATGCGCTTCACATCGTACATCATAATATCCTTACCTTTGCATGAGTTCATGCTACATCCATCAGTATTTCGATTTCCCTCCGATTTCCCATAAGTCCGCATATGGTAAGTCCGCATATGGTATCGTACGCGCTCTCATGAGATACGTCTTGGGTGGGGCGTAGTAGGGCGGGCAGTATTGCACACACAATACTGATTGTACCGTACACAACCACCTACGACCACCCATCGAACACCCATCGAACACCATCAAATGAACTCAAGTGTGTATCGTAACTCATGGTATGTAGACTCGTGGTATTTCCTATTCACCATTGGCACTTTGTTCTTTTCATCATAATACATACCCAACGTCACAAATATCATCTCGCGAGAGGACGCCGTGCTGTACCAACGAAGCGATGTTGCAGTCTCTATCAATAATTATTCTCGGGGGGTTTTCTACTATGGCATCATGTTTTTTATGTCCTCTCTGTCATACTTGCAGAATGGTGCAGCGCCCATCTCCAATACCAAAAATCATTCATCATGGAGACAAACAGCTTCGGACAGCAATCAGATGCTTTTCGACTTTGAAGGACGGCGACGAGAAAGTAACGGGGAACGTCGTTTCTCCTTTGTCGTCGTTTGGAGAAGATAACAGCGGCGAAAGTGGTGGAGGCTTTACCGGCAGCGACAATAGTAGCGCCACTAGCAGCAGTACAACGAGCACTTCCAGAGCCGTCAACAGCATTGCCAGTCTCAACGGAAACAAACTTACACAGCCATTAACTCCGCCGGGTCCAGAAACATTCCCAGCATGGTCGTATGAACCGCGACCGTTCTTTCATTTCGAATTGTTATATGAGAGTAAAAAGAGTTTGGCCAGGGTTGGTAGGATTCATACGGTGCGTCCTCTTTTTGTATAGTACTCATTGTTTTTGGATGTTGTGATCACCGTCTTATTGGCCGTTAAGCGATTTCCATTTTGGGTGATTCCTTGCACAAAGACTTCTATCGTTGATGTTTTATTTCTTATTGATGCTCTCTGGTTTCTCTACTTAGTTTTATTCCTAAGAATATCTTTGTTTCTTTCTATTCTATTTGAACTTCTCGGCGTCATTATTATCTCTCTTAGCCTCATGGAATTATAGACACAGTGAGTATTCAAAATTAATGGAGTGACACTTTTGACCTACGAGGCTAATACGCTGTGAGGTTCAACTAAGCAACCACTCGTCGCGTGATAATTTTTCCTTTTGCAGCCAGGATACGTCTCCGTAGCCACCAATGCAGCCCTCAAAGGGGTAGACTTTCGCGACGCCGATTCCACAGGGCAACAGCTTATCTTCTGCAATACCTATCATTTATTACTTCAACCTGGAACGGATGTTGTCGAGGGAGCCGGAGGTTTGCACAATTTCATTAATAGAAAGGATGGACCATTGATTACTGATTCAGGAGGGTTCCAAGTTTTCTCTTTGGCGTATGGAAGTGTCCATGAGGAGTTGAGTACGGGTGGTGAGTTGAAGCGTGCTTCTCAAAAGAAAAATGGAAGAGATTTTAATGAAAATGCAGTCAAGGTGAACGAGGAAGGGGTGTTATTTCGTTCCTATAGAGATGGACGAAAAATTCCACTAACACCAGAGAGTACCGTGCAGGCTCAAAAGGCATTCGGGGCTGATATCATCATTCCATTAGATGAATTACCACCTTATCATATTGACGACGCAATATTGCGAGATTCCGTAGAGAGGACGCATCGATGGGAGGCACGTAGTCTCAAAGAACATTTGAAGAATGTCAGGAATCAAGCTATGTATTGCGTAATCCACGGAGGACTGAATAGGCAATTGAGGAAAGAGAGTGTAAATTATTTGACTTCGCTTCCTTTTGATGGGTATGCAATTGGAGGGAGCTTGGGGAAAAATGGTGATGAGTTGATGGAGTTGTTAGGTTGGATGATGCCTATGTTTAACGAAGATGGAAGCAACAGCAGTGGAGAGGTGATGCAGGGCCATGTCAATCGACGTAATAAACCGAGACACTTGCTAGGCATTGCTGACGAACCATCAATCTTGGGAGCCGTGAGACATGGAATCGATACTATGGACAGTTGCTATCCCACTCGACTTTCCAGACACGGGACACTGTTATCTCGGGAAGGGAAGGTTCATATCAAAAGTGGACGATATTCTCGTCAGTATGGTGTGCCGGTGGATCGCGAATGCAATTGTAGTACTTGTTTGCATTATGATCGACCATATTTGTGGCATTTGTTCAAGGCAAAGGTTAGTTCTATGTATCGTTTGGCTTTCTTCTCGTACTGTGTTGCATGCACAAAAAAATCAAGACTCTGACGACCGCAACAATTGATTGATGTCTGCTGCTTGTTGTGGATGTAGGAACCAGTATTTGTGCAACTTGCCACTATCCACAACCTTCAGTACATGAATGATTTAATGGAAAAACAAAGGCAAATGATCCTCGAAGGAAAAATATGATAACAAATAAACGACAAGTTAGGGTGAAGCCCTTTGCAAGTTAGGGTGAAGCCCTTTGTAAAGCATAAATGCTATTTTAGATAGGGAGTTCACGATACTGCCTATGCCGTTTACTGACGTCGAAAATATCAATACGCCGAGAAGAGCAACGCACAAAATCAAGAAATGCGTAATCCATCATCCCCGGCCACCAATCAATCCCAAACCCAAAACTATTCTTGTTAATAACACTTTCATCTCAACTTCTTCCTCAACACGAAACAATCAGGCGGGTCAATCCTTTTGTAATAGCCCTCTACAAATTCTTCTCTTTCGAAGCCAAACTGTTCATAAAATTTTATGGCATCCTCATTCGAAGTCTGGACATGGAGCATGATTTCATCGACGGTGGACAAAGCAGTATCAGTTGCGTGTGATTCGTAGTAAGAGATGAGGGAGTCGAGGAGGGCGGAACCAATTCCGCGATTGCGGTAAGGTGCTAGGGTGGCGAGCGTCATTATGTAGATGCGGGATCGGCCTGGGCTAAATTTTTAGACGTTTTGGTTATGGATCGTTTTGATTTCGATTCGCGATGTGCAAATTTGCAGGGGAAAACAATAAAAGACTTTGCTATAAATCGCACAGAAAAAACGAGTAATGAAAAAGAGACTACTAGGTAGCTCACCAATCCTTAATCGCCTCAACCTTACTGCATATAGCTCCAACAGCAAATCCATTCCAGTAAGCGAATTTGGAAAGATTTTGTCGCAACTCCATAGACGCTCCATCTTTGGGGTTTTTGGAAACAAGTTCTTGGTAAAAGGATGGAGCGTAAGCAATTGGCAAACATGCTTGATTGATTTTCTTGAGCTGTTGCCATAGTAGTTGAATGTGAAAAGCTTAGATAGGAGACACATCAAAAAGGACCACAATACAAATGAAGAAAACTGATCAAGAAGAGTAATGGGAAAAATCTTGGATGCCACCTCACCCAAATAAAAGATTGCCTTAACGAAACGGGAAAGACCATCAAGCATTAAAACTTGCCAGTCCAATTCAATTCTCGAAGTCACATAAAAGTAGGAAATGTCTTAACATACATTAATGAGTCGGCTCACGAAGATATGACAAGTAGAATGCACAAGGACGATGATCAGTTCGGCTCCTCAAACATCCCATTTGCCTTGTGCCCGCCACGAGCCCAATTTGTCACAGGCATGGATAGGTGAGACGAAATCGACGCACCTGCTCGACATTATCCGCGTTGATTATTCCGAATTCTACAGGGAGGGTCTTTTTGGACTTGATCATGGCGCCAAGGTTTTGATGCATTCAATGCCGACGGGATTGATGGATAGGTGATGGTGGGGAGATGGGAGGGAGATGGGGTGGGATGGGGTGTGGTGAGAGGACAGCTAGAGTATGTACCATACAATACACAATACCATACCATAGGCGTTGTTAGCGCCGACACCTACCCATTTTGCACCCATCTACCGTAATTTAATGTCGCGTCATTTTCAAAAGATATGATAAGTGGTACCATACTACGAATGAAGTTAGTCGCCGCCATGAAAAAACTAATGTATCTGAAAAAATTACCCTATTTACTTGGAGTTAGCCACTATGTACCCTTTCAACAAATAATTGCTCGTCCGTGTGATGTGTGTGTTCGTTGTGAGCGTGATGAGTGGTTAGTTTTCGGTCATAGTAGTGCAACTCAGTGAAAAATGGGACCCATGTGGACCTAAACATATGGGTGTATTGTTCCCAATGAGGAGAATCTAAATGACTTATGTTTAGAGGCAACAGAGTGTGTCAATGGACCGAAACTGTCCATCGAAATGGGTCATTTTGCAGTGGTGGTTCTTATGTTAGGCCAAGTGCTTGGTAATTTGCAATTGCTAAGTAATTGCAAAATGGGGCAAAAAACCCATTGCAATTCCTCGTTGACGTTTGCACTACCAAGGAATTGCAATTTTCGTATTTTCAATTCCTCGACAACCTAGGTTTAGCTCGAGATTTCTGCAACGACCCCTTGTTTGGCATCAATTCTGTAGTGTGACACGTCTGATCGGCATCAAAGTAGTATTTAACATGTCCGTTTGGCATCAATTGTTCCGTTCGTTAGTACTCAACAGTAGTCATTTGTAAAATAACTTAGATATTACAATTCCTTAGGAATTGCAATACCCCTTAGGAATTTCACTATTGTCCAGGTTTTTTCGTCGTTACAATTCCTTAGCAATTTCACTCGTTCGTATGTTAGGCACCCAGTTCAATTCCTTAAGATATTAATTTACGTGAGGACTGGTACTATTAAAATCACTGTCAGTTGAATGCGCTGTGGCGCCAAATTTGGCTACAAATGCAACCAAACTGGCTGTTTTCAAACAATTCAAACGTCATTCGGCAGTGGAGAAAGAATTGTTCTGCGTATTCCCGACAGAATTGCAATTCCTTGGTAGTGCAAACGTTGACGAGGAATTGCAAAGTGCGTCTTGCAATTGTGGGCAATTGCTTAGCAGTTGCAAATTACCAAGCACTTGCACTAACACTTATACACCGGTGGTTCGTATATACCGGTAATTACGGTATTTCTTTCTATTTTTTGATGTGTGTGAGAAATTGTGCTAGCAATTTTTTGCAACACACCCATTTCTTGGCTTCTTAGGTGGGGGGATTATTTCCCCAACTGACGGGTTATGATTCGTTATCATCCACATTATCGTCCATCAACCACCTTCTGAACAACAAACTACACCAACAATCCTAGGCCGTCATCACGTCTAATGTTGTCCATCCCAACATGGCGATCCCTTCTGTTAGGCCAAAAGCTCGGGAAAATTCGATTCCTTAGGAATTGTATTAAAAAAAATTTAGCGATTTCAACTCCTGGGAATGCAGACTTTGACAATCTTTTGCTATTTTTGGTGGCCAATTCCTCGTGAACTGTGGTTTTTCCAGATCAAGCCTGGGTATTCAGTGAAACGTGTCAGTTTGGCATCCAGTTTCAATGCCCTTTCCGTTCACATCACTAGGTTGGCATCATTTTTGCACAGCACCCTGACGATTTGACATCAGGATATAATGACTTGTCAGTTCACTATTCCAATCTAGAATGACTCCTTTGGTCACTACTAAGAAATAGTGTCGACTTTAATTCCTTAGGAATTGTGTTGTGGTTAACTAGAAAACTAATTACAATTCCTCGGGAATTGTAATTATCTATTGTCCGCGGCACGTATACGATTCCCGAGGAATTGTACTTGCCGAAGTTCGCTGCACGTATACAATTCCTGAGGAATTGTACTACCTGAAGTTCGCCGCACTGTACTTGATGAAGTTCGCGGGACGTACACAATTCCTGAGGATTCGTAACTTTCTAAGATGTGTAACACCTATAAAAATCCCAAGGAAGTGCGAAAATAATGGAGTGTTAAACGCGAACAGGAATTCCTAAGGAATTGACCTCGCGGCATGTGATGGTCAATTCCTTGAACACTGGTGTCAAAAGATTTGATGTTACATAGGGATTAGTATCTAGCCATAATTGAAAAAATGTGATGCCAACATAGACAATTGCATGCGTTTTGCCGCCATATTTCATGAAATCTGCCACCGACATAGCTTATTTCACGCAACTTAACACATTTTAAATTTAATGAGGCTGTTCCCAAAGAATTGTTCTGTGTATTCCCTGAAAAAGTGCAAAAGGTAGTCAAAGTCGGAATTCCTCAGGATTCGAAGTGCGCATCGCTAAAATTTGTTTCGATTCCTAGGATTCGAATTTTCCCGAGCTTTTGGCCTAACACTCCCACTCAATCACTAGACACTGTTGGTAACTCCACGTCACCTTTGCTGGTCTGGGATTGGTCCCAATTCCCAATCTTTGTTAGGTTGCATCATTAAAGATCTTCAGCCACACCATTCCTGCGGTGTGACAGATGCTAGGCCATGTTCCACCATGCCTATGCATGTCAATGGGAAGAGTGGAAGTGGCAGTATCAAAATGGAGATCCAGCTGGGCCACCTCACAACAATCCTTACGACTTGGAAGGTTTAAAACAATGCACAAAACATCACCTGCATCATGACAAGATCCTTCCATCATTGCAGCCTTTGTCAAGTGCAGTGAAACAAACTGCGAAAGAAAAGAAAGTGAAAAAATGGAATGATCCGAGAAGCATCAGATCAAAGTAGTGCTCAATGATGGACAAACTGATATTGAGTCCTTGGGAGGAAGATCTTGGGCCAAGATTCCAAAATACTTCAAGGAGGCCTTCATGAATCAAGTAAGGATATCTATTACGCAAAGCTACACAATAATGAAGACCTGGGCAAAGCAGTGGCCAATCACCTCAAGGCCCAGCAATACAAGGATGACACTACCACTACCAAGTTGATTGCCGCTGCTCTAACAAAACCTCCCATTTTGAAAAGTGACGGCACTATGTGCTGTGTCATCAATACAATCACGGTTCTCATGGTATGTTACACGAAAACAAAGGAGAGCAACGACAGAGATGATCTAGACACAAGTAACCCCAAGTCTGCTGATTGGGAGATGCTGCAAAAGATGTACATGACAAACATTGGCATCAACAGTACTCTCAAAAATCTATTGTCAGAGTTTCTGATGCATTATTTGGGTACAACTTTTGTAAAGATATTTGTGCCACTTTTGATGCCATCAATGTCACTGGTTTCAAAACATTGGTGAAGTACCTTGTTGCACAATATTACCAAGCAAGGAATTACAAAACAACCTTTGGCCAGCATGTCCCCTCTAGCTCCAATGTGGGAGGAAAGACATGGCAGATTTATTGGCATCAGAGATTGAAGACCGCTGAACTGAAGACCGCTGAACACCGACTTGAGCCACTTTGCGTATTCTACTTAGGGTGAAGGCATTCATCGTACATCAGTGGAGACACTGAAAGCTCTGCAGAGAAAGAGTCAATCTGCCTTGTCCACTGCTTCTGAATGCAGTCGTAGTCCCGTTCCTGAATTTGATTGTGTTCAAAATAGGAAGCATGCTGCCATTGAAACTACAGAGGATGCAGTTCCAGCAATTGCAAATCAAAACAGCAGTTCACTTGAAAGTGAATCCTTTGATCATCTGAACAAGTTGAGGGAGAAGAAAGAATACTACGAACAACAATTGGAGATGTTAAAGACAACATACAATGATGTAAAAAACAAGTTCAGCGGAGAAATGTTACCATCAAAGCTATCTCTTATCAAACTGGAATATACAGCAGCAAAAAAGCAAAAACGAGATATGACATTGAGTATAATAGCATGAAGGAGCAAATGGGTTGGCAGTCTCCCCCTTCTTCTGATGGATCCCTTTCAGGCAATTCATCACATCGTTCTACTCATCAATGTAACTAAGGCTTGGGAGAGCGAGATTATTATTAATGTTCCTTATATAGAAGTTCAAAATTATTTACAATATAATTTTAAAAATAAATCCCTCTCTGTGAATACATATGCAATCAGAAAGCCTCGTGTTGTCAGACAACTAAATGCAACAACTCCCTAGAACAGCACCTGATCTGAGTCTAGTCTGCAAAGGGTGTTCTGAGGGAGGTTGCTACAATTGGAGGTCTTCATAACAGTGGTACCTGATTGAAAATGATGTAACTAGTTTGTAAGATTACAGAGAGGGTTTACGATTTCTCTGTGAATACATATGCAATCAGAAAGCAACATGCTGTCAGATGACTAAAGGCAACAACCTCCCTAGAACAGCACTTGATCTGATTCTACATCTGCAAAGGGCATTCTGATGGAGGTTGCTACAATTGGAGGTCTTCTAAAGTGGTACCTGATTGCAAATCAAACAAATTCTTCAGATTTTAGAGAGGACTTATGAACTCTTTGTAATGTTCTCTTGTTGACAATCGAACACTTTGATGCTGTAGCTATTGCTGATGCCACTCAATGTTATGGCTAGGCCTGTAAATTTCTAGCTCTTGTGTGTGATATCCCATCATAAATCTTGAACTTCTCATTTGGCATGACCAGTAGTTAACCAATCCCAAAAGGTTCATTTTTATGTGGTGTAATATCCAGTGCATCTATCTCCTCTTCTATAGATGTGCACAGCATACCAAATGGTATATCTTCCCTGATAATAAAGTTGTGGAGCGGTGCACACACAATGAGATATGCAGATACCCTCTCCAATCTACCTTCCACTTTACCACTCAACATACAAAACATGTTCACAAGCCTTCCAAATGCCATCTCTACCCAGATTCGAAGTTGAGACAAAAATAATTAAATGCATCTTTTACTTGCATTCAATTAGCACCAATGTAAGGTATCAACAGTTTTTCAGACAACGTATATGCAGCATCAGCTACAACGTATAAATCAAGAGGAAGAGAGCCAATTGCATCTTTGAGCTCCACACAAGATGGATAAGATATGTTGTTGTTTGTAGACCCTGGGGATACAACTCCAAAATACAGGAACTGCATGTCACTATCAACCATTGTCTGACAGTTGAGTCCATATGACTCATAATGGCCAGAGTAATAAGTAATTTGATTGGATGTTTCCATTTGAGTTGGTTTATTGGTTCATTGAAGAAGAAAAAACCATCCAATGCACCGACACATCCTGCTATGATCTCATTGGTCCTTTCTGCCACCACCCCAAGTTGATTGTTCTCCATTCATCTCCTTCCAAGGATTGTGGTAGATATATATGGAATGCTGGGGCTGCATTCACGGCGTCAACAAAGTCATCTATTGCAAGATCAGCTGCCCTAGGAGAACAACCAATGATATGGTGAATATCTTTTGCCGGCCTCCAGACAATGCACACAGTCCCGCAGCAATGATGTGTCAACCAATATTGGTTCCAATGATCAACTATTGTACTCCTTACACTGCAGGAGTGGGTCCAGGATCCAAACAATTTTGCCGTGGGTGGGAACAGACACGAGCTATTCACTTTTCGAATATGCCATCATGTAGCAACTGTTGAACATGGGCATTCCAGTCCAACCTTTCATGTTCCCATCTCTCATTTCAAAAATTGACAGTGACATTGCACAAGAACTGTAAATTATGAAGTTGGTCAAAGCAAATCTATGCCTCAACAGAACTGCCATTGGTGTCATCCTCCTCTGCATCACAATCAAAACTGTTGAGAGATGAGAGAGTATCAGACATGTTCTAGTCTGTCATGGCACCTTTGTCAGCCTTGGTTGATGTTATGATCTTTTCAAATCATTGTCATCTTCGACCCTGGCGATTTGCTGTGATTGCATGTATGGCATTATGTTGATAGGATAGAAAGATGCTTGTTTGTCTTCTTTCATGTTACGATGTGTTGATGTTGCTCTTTTGTATAATGTTTAATGGCTGTGTTTAAGCACAATGAATTTTTTATCAGTGATGAAAGGGCAATGTCCCTTTACGTCCAATAGTTGCGTCATTGCCAAACAAAATAAAATGTGTGAATAAATTGGGAAATGGGTGAATAATGACAAGAAAATTGACCCATGACAAAAAATGGGTGAAATGTGTGAAAAACACACATGGGTCAAGCACAAACAATGCCACTTAAGTAATAATATTATCAGCAACAACATCAATTTTCCATGAAAAACAAAATTAACACACAAAATTTTGGCAAAAATCAAAAACTCTTGCAACTTTGTCAAATGACTCTACCACAATTCCAATGACAAAGTTATTTTGCAATTACCACAACAGGTTTTGTGTCAATTAGTGTTAATTACCACAAAACTAATTTTCGTGGCACCACAAATTGTGCGGAGGTGAGGGATGGGGTTGTGATACTGTTAAATAGTTTGAAAAAGAGGAAGTACAACTAATGAGAGACTGACAAAAGATTTGAAAATTTTATTGACTATGAACCACAAAAATTTCTTGCCACTCATTGTAGAGTCCAAGGGCTTATGATAGCCAGTCGTGTCAATGCAACCTTGCCATTGAGAGTGAATAATAATGCTGGACAGTTCAGCATGATGTGTGTCAAAGTTTCAACAATGATAGTCAAATGTGTAAGAGGTACTGACTGATTAATAACAGTTTGACAGTTGAACAACTGATGACCTTTAAAATGGCAAAGTGAGTGATGAAATGCGTATTTACTTGTTTAAATAAAATGATTACCAATCTGTGAAAGGTTCTGACCAATTCATAACAGTTTGGCAGATTAACAACTGTCAACCTTTAAAATGACAAAATTGTTTTGACAGATGCAACACTGGTGCATGACTGATTTTTGGGAAAATTGGTGACCGTCCTCAGTTTCCTCAAGGAAACTGGCAACTTTTGACAATAAATTGAACAAGCTTGGTTGAGCATTGCAAGAAACAAATGGTCTCTGACAGTTAAACTTCAAATGCCTATGATTTCAATTTAGTATACATAGCCACTGCAAACAAAAAACACCGGTAACCTCCCCGTACACTCAAGTGTACAGGGCGGTTACCAGAGCCCTCTGGAATGGTATCTTCCGGTAACCTCCCTGTACACTTCTGTAACACTCCCGTACACTAGTGTACCGCAGGGCTACGGGAGTCTACCGGTGGGTTACTGGAAATTTGAGACCGAAACCAGTCTTCCAATTTATTTCTACTTACGAAAGGAATTACTATTTTTTACAGAAAATCAGACTTCTCAGTAAGTCTTAGAATCGATATCAATCTAAGTAGTGGCTATAACTACATGGTCAAGCTACATGAAGCAGAACCATTCTTAAGCAGTAGAAGTAAACTCATAATTTTAATTCTTCGGTCATAACACCATTAACACATCTTCCATATTCCTACATGACACTATCAATTGATAGCAGTGGCTACTGTGGTGAGTTAAGCACTCAGCAGAAGTTGTGAGTATAACCTCACAAGCCTGTTAAAACCCAGACACTTCACTGAGGCCTTATGTCCAGTTGACACGGGCACACTCTGCTGCACCTTACAGAGTTTGCGTATAGCCCTGTGCACATGCTACAAAAAAGACTACTCTAGTGATGTGCATGAGCACCAGTGGCATAATAGCTCGAATACCTGCTACTTACTACCAGGGCTAGATACAGCCCTTCTTATAAACACTTAAAGGCAGTCCTTTGCGGACTTATGCCCTTAAAAGAGTGTGAGGAGGTACATAGTGCCATGGTTAATTTTTTGCCCATGAGCAATAGTGTAGTAAAAAAAATTAGACTAAAAACACTAAGCCTTTACCGGTTCTCCGCATCATAGTTGATGACTGGAGTGAAAATTTGAGTAAAATGGCAGTATGATCCTTACTGAAATTATACAGTAGATATGATATAGCTCGTAGGACCTAATTGGACCTCTAGAAACTTGCTATAGCTATTGAGGCCAAATAGATTAATTGTGACCCCCCCTAGCATCAGCATGGGAGGAAGTCACATTAAAATGACTGAGCAAACCCCCTTGAAGTTCTCGTCACTTAAGTTGTGCCTGAAGTTGTCACAGAGTTGTCACAGTCTGTCCAAGAGATTTTTGGAAGTTTCGCGGATTTTGGTGATGTGGCAGGTGGAGTATCACCAGGTTCCAGCACGGGCATAGGTTGGATGTGGGATTCAAGGTGGGTTGATCCCACAAGAATTAAGGCTTTGTCCCATCAAGTTCACGATGCCTTTAGATATTGCCCAAGTCTGAATCAAGGGAGGAGTTCAGTCATGTGTCAAGAAGCATTCTTGCATGCGCAGTCATACTAGGTCAAAAATGACTAATCCATTTGCAGATTAGCCCAAATAATAATGAGCAAGTCATGACACAGTCGGAACGACCAGCACAATCAAAGAACAGCCTTTTTGCTTCCACAATTGCGATTAGAACGACTGATCGCATAGGGCCTAGAACTCAACGGTTCAGCCTGCGAACAGCCTAGGAGTGAACAAGATGCAACTCCACGCAGGGCACAGGATGGCAATAGTTTGTCTACATCTTCATTGAAGCCCTACACTGACCACGAGTCATGTTTTCATGCTCTAAATGCATGGGGGCGCATATAGGACTTAGAAATCGAGTACGATCGAGTCCTAACTAGGGAATGACCTCCTTAGGAAGGTCTTCTTACAAAATTCTCGTGAATACCTGATTCTTACTAGAATTCAGGGTAATTTAGCATGTTTTCTTTAAAAGAAAAGCAAAACCCAACAAATTATATTCGAATTTAGAGTAAAAATCGTAAGAAAAGAACTACAAATTGGAGAAATGATCTCCTACTGTTACCCTTTTTATACACAAGCACTCATCGCTGCATAAGAAAGAGGTTGGGACCAAAGAAAGGCTAAAAGGGAATAGATTGCCCGCACTTCCTCTGGTCCAAAAATGGTCTAGTTATGACTAAATAGATAAAGGAAATCAAAATAAATCACTTGTATTATTTCGACCTCAGTAGTTCTAACCACCCAAGTGCAGAGCTCTTTATGAGCATGTTACTCATAATTGCGGAGTGAACCACTCTAGTACAATGCTCCTCAGGAGTAAGAATAAAGAAAAGCAGACCTTCCAAATAGTGACAACAGTATAAGTTAGCACTATCTTGCACCATAACTCAGCTACAAATTCTACTGAAGTTTCTTAGGATAAGAGAAACTGTTTGATTGAGCTTCGGTGATTGGAAGAAATTGCCTGTCCTACTCAACTGTTTAGTATGAGGTAGGTATAAACCATATTAGGATGGAGCACAACCTGTCACAAAACAAGGTACAAACTATAGAGAGGACAATTGACCTTGTGGACAGGAGGGGGTTAGTTGGCAGTCGTCGTCAGAATTGACTGTACAGCACAAAATAACACACAAAAACTTGTAAAAACCTTACTGTAATCAAAATGGATTCTTGATAGAAGTAATATGGACAACTAGTTAGGAAGTGCCCTTACTCAGAAAATCCATACAGTAGTGCAGATGCTGAAAAATCCACTCTGCGACAGCAAAAGACTTGATGATATGTCTAACAATCATTAGATAGGATACCAACAAATCCAAAATCTCTGCAATCCAAATTGACTGAAGAGGTCAAACTACCCCAAAGTCTTGGAATGAACATCACAGCAGTTCTCCATGTGTCATTCCAACACATCAAAATGGAGCTAATGATAGTCATGTAGTTTCTCATAGAGAACTCATTTGGAGCGACTGTGAACTAGTCCCCCCAAAGAGCTAAGCTTGGATGACCATCTTAAAAAAGGTTAGGATGGTCTCAACAAGTTGCTAGAATCATGTTTGAGTATCAAACTAATGCACATTTAATCTGCACAAAACCACAAGGGCATACACATGACCCAAGTCTTCTCATGGCAAAGTACCATAAATAACAAGCAGACAAATACTCACTAAACAATCACTCATACAAACTCAGTAAACCTGAGAACTTAGGGCAAGACACTCTGATTAACTCACCTCTCATGCAGCTAGGTCTGCTGAGGAGGTCGTACCATGTTATCAAGGCAACAATCATAGCCCATGAGACAAGGTACATTAAAGAGATATCATTGCTGCAGGGCTATTGTTCAAACAAAGTCCAAAAGCTACCCATATTTGTGTTGAGTAAAGGGTATGCTTGCACTCTTTGAGCGTCTTCTGGACAAGGAAGTGCACAAACACAGAGCTGTTGAAGATTGAATCCTTGGCCATGCCAACCTTCTTGGATTCAAAAGATGTCTGTGTAAAGCTAGAGGATGGTCTCAATGAGATAACAACATCTAGCATTTGTTTTCCTGGCAGGAAATTCCGATAGGTTACACCTTCAGAATATTCCATGGAGGACAATCATGGCATCCATACTTAGGGACTGCTACAGTCACCTCAATAGTTTTATCCTTCTCAACGGAAAGGATCACTGGATGACCATTAATAGTGCAACCACTGCGGTAACACTTACCACAAAAGATGTAAGACTCAAAGTGAGCAACCCGCACAAGGAAACAAAGCACCACGACCTTTGTTCTTTTAAACCCACAGCACTTAAATGTGAGTAATCCTGAAAATGAGGAAACAAGCACGTCCCAAGAAGAAAAGGCAAAGATGATCATTTCTCTACCAAAAGACATGTGAAACCTTTTCAGCACCTATGCAACACAATGATGACATGAGCAGATATACATTGTATCAGTATGGCTTAATTAGCTTAGCAAAACTCACAAACATCATAAAAAATATCATTCTATTAACATTATAGAATGTTGTTGAGCTGTGAAGTGTCAATTGGCCCCATATATCATAAAGACAATAGTCAAAACTGTCAAATACACTGAGTCACCGACAAAAAATATCAGCACCACAACTGAATATTGTGATTTAGCCAATAAGAGTCAAAAAGGAGGTCGACCTTGCTTGAGAACATTCACTCCAGTACAGACAGGATACAATCCAAATTGAATCCCCACTCTCATTGGTCAATAGATGACCAAGATTGATGTATGTTTCCCACAATGATGATGATCAGAACCCAGTCTGTTCAGACAATGTTGATTGCCAGTAGTTGACCCAAGTAGGCCACTATTCCCATGGATACATAGGGGCAGAGGGCATCAAAGAGGATGCATACAAAAAGGATGTGTGAGCTAGATAAAATATATGCAGTATGCTCAACACCTTATCAATTTGACCTGGTTTAATATCCACAATACACTTGCAGTGACAATCCAAGTGCAGTTCCACAACTCCAGTTTCTTGCCTCATGGACATCATTTGGCATGAAGCGTAAATCAACCTGAGTCTTCAAGAAGAGCCCAATAGTGAAAATTATGCTAGAGATCAACATCAAAACAAATCAAGGTGATGCTTGACCTGCTGAACAAATCATGGCCTTGTCAGCAGCTTCTAGTGGCATGGTGTGTTCCTAACAACCACCAATGTTCTATTCACTCATTACCTACTATGCAGTGCCTACCGCCTAATGTAGTGATGCAGCACCAAAAGGAAAAAAGAAGTTCAGCATTCCTTCTCCTGCACACACAAACACACAATAGGAGACAAATGGCAACACCAAACTGACCCTAATATACCCTCTCACAGAGTTATGGTCATATGGTTGGTGCAAGCACTGATATAGTGAAATAGGAAATTAACCCACAAACAAGAAGTCTGTATGACCGTGATACTTGGACTATCGCAGATTTCATACGATTGGACACTCAGGGTTTCACGCAGATGTAAGTCATCATCAGAAGGCTTATGACAAGATGACGGTGTCAGGCGGGAATACTAACTCAGTCTGTTGGCTTAGTTCGGGCCATTTCGCCAGTAGACCTGTAAATATTTAATTGAAAAAAATGACATGTGGTGAGTGTAATAAAGAAAAAGGGCGAGTTCAACATAACTCACCTTTATAATTGACAAACTTCTGCCAAATGTTCTTGGCTACATGGAAGTGCCAGGTAGGAGGGCCAACTCAGTCTGTGGGCTGAGTTTCGGCTATTCCCGTGGTACGCCTGTAAATATTTAATTGGCAAAAAATGACGTGTGGTGAGTAAAACTTGGTAGAAATGGTTGAGGTCATCAGAACTCACATTAGAAATTGAGCCGCCGGCGCCGCCAGTTATGGTTGGCTACACGACGGTGCCAGGCGGGATCCCAAACTCAGTCTGTGGACTGAGTTTTGGCTGTTCCCATGATGGGCTGGTGGGGTATCAATGTAATTGAAAAAATAAATGTGATGGGAAAGAAATGAGAGTGCACTCCCCTACAGTTGCTGCTGGTTCAAGCACCTGTGTTATAGTATGGTATGGTATTATATTGTACCCTATGCTGTAGGCAATTATGTCTCGCAAGAGTGAGGACAGTGATACAAAGGAATAAGCACCAATCATGTAGCCACACGGTGCCAAATTTCAGCCCCGATGTGTCATTCTTGTGTTCTCATTTTTTGGCGCAGTCACTTCTGATAGTATTTATACTCATTAGGCCTAACAAACAGGAATTCTCTACATTCATATATAATTCCTACATGGAGGGTGTTTAAAAAATGGCAGAATATATATGAAACCAACCCATTCAAAAATAGAAATAGGACCAATAATCCTTCACAAAAAAATCAAAGATCAAGCCTAGAATCAACACCAAAACTAGACCCAACAGGTGATCTTCCTGTTTGTAACTCGCCATTCGCAAATTGTCAGTCATGAACCACACGAACACTATGGAGAATTTTTTTGTTCAAAGCTTAGCGTGATAAATGTATCTATGGCTTAAACAATGGGTAACAAACCAGTAACCCACCCGCACACTCTTGGGACTTCCGGTAACCTCCCTGTACACTCTGACATTTTGAGAATGTACAGGAATGCTACCCATGTTTTTTGTTTGCAGTGGCTATTTTCATTAAACAAGTGTCTTTCTTTTTTCTGTTAAATCCGTCACCTCCTACAACAAAACATTGTGTGGTTAACATACCTAAACTTCGTAGAACTCCACCAGGTGAGCACAACTTGTTTACCACAATTCCAATCACATTCTCATGTCAACGTTTACCAAAAAATGTGGTAGAGTTTTGTGGTAGCATAACTGGAGTATGTCTACCACAATAACTACCACAAAACTCACGAGCAGGATTTCCTGGAATATTTTGTTCTTTATTCACTCATTGCACTGTTCTTTAGGGAAGTTGATGTTGTTGTAGATAAAATATCCAACTTCATGAGATACCATAGAGAGAAAAGGCGGGTGTCCATTAGGGATAGAGATCTCCCAAAATAATTTTTGAAAAAGTGCAAGGACAGCATATCTTTTGTTGTGGATAATGAGCAATATCAGCAGGACCTCTGTTTGTTGGCAATTCTACAGATTCACATTATCTTGCTGATCCACTAGAAATTTTGTGACACCCCCATTCCTTCAGAATACATGTATTGGAGTAGCCAACTTTTTGTCACTGACCATGATGGCTTCATCTTCATTTTTGTGCACCTTCACTATATCCAGCATATCGAGTCATGGCCTTTTTCAAGAGAAGATGCCATGCCATCTCTCTGAAGAAAATGAGAAGTTTGCGTCATATGGAATAGGCTTTGTGACCCCAACAATTTCATGATTCACTTTCGATGACAGTGAGATTTTTCTCACTGATCATGCCGGCTTCATGTTTTCATCTTCTTTTGAAATCAACGTGACAAATTGATTTCACTTTATTAGATTCCTGTCAAAAAATTGTTGACTAACTGATACGTCATAAAATATTTCATTACAACAACATGAAGTCTACATGCCATGATCTTTATTTTATAGCAGTAAGGATTGATGTGGTTAAAAGCCCAAAAAAACACCACAAAACCTAGAACCTAAAAAATAATTGCCGCGATGCCTGCAATACAATCAATGCAGATACAAGTGAAAATTAGCAAGAAAACACAAAAGCAGGGTAGGGAAATTTGTGTGTAGGAGAATGCTTTGTCAAGACTGACCAGGAGAAGAAAAAGAAAACAAACACAAAATGAATCAATTATGTGCAGATTAAAAACAAAATTATTGTGAATATGTACATGTCAACAGAACTGAACTGAAGGCAACAAGATTGAAAGCACATGAAATTTCACCTAGAACAAGACTGAACTGAATTCTCACCAATTTAAAACCATCATAAGACAAGACTCAACTATGAACTGACCATCTTTCTTCTTGTGTCCACAAATAATGTCATAAAATTGAAGTGGCATGATTACTGTTAAGCACCATGAATACAGCATTACGTGGTAACAAAAGGACAAATTAACTCTATGTTTCTCCATCTGAATTTACCTCTTTCTTCCTGAAAGCATTTCTGCTGATGACAAGAGAAGGTGAATGATTATGAATTTATAATAAAATGACCATTTATTTCAATTGTCTCCATGTAACTGATGCAGGACTGCATGGGCATTCCAATATCGTCCCGTTTTTCAACTCCTGATCTTACCCAGTTTGAAGCAAAAAATTACACTACTCCTTTCAATCTTCTAGTCTGACTCACATCCAAGTTGCTAGTGCATGAACTGCGCTAGTTTATATTATGCCTTACAAGATTTGTACAAGAGTACTGACTTAGACAATCAAAAAGTTGGGTACCCCTACTGTACATGTAACCTAATGATTACTAATGCCCATCCATCTTAGAAATCGGTATCTGAACCAAATTTCTTCAAATGTTGGCATTTTGTATAGTCAGTTGAAGTTTTGGGTTTTCCCTTCCTAAGACTGTGACTTTCTAATAAAAACATAAATACCTGAGAATTTTGTTTGGCATTTTGGCTTGTTCAGGCAAGATGTCCATGACTTCATTTCACAATCAAGCCAAAGTCAGAGAAGTATTCCAGTCCCACAGCATAGGGAAATATTGCTTGATATCCCCCAAATGCTCCTGGAAGAATAGGGGAATATGGGAATATGATCAAGAATGCACAAGCTGGAACAGAATGGAACTCTGGACATACAAACATGGACTCACTTTCATCCATAAGTGACATGAAATTTCTGAAAGCCATAGGGTAATTGTGATGAAATGATATGGGGGTCCGATTCATGCATATGTTCCAAAGGGTCACATCAGAAAATTTTAAGATGTTCAACCACTTGTATTGCTGTGCAAAACAAATCAACAAGAACCAAACATGATTGTAGAAAGAACTCAGTCAAATCTGGATATTCCAGTTTCCACACTCCCATTGGAAAGTCACAGCCTTATAAGGTACAGAAACATGAAATTCATTGATCATATTCACAAATAGCTTATCTTAAAGCTGACTTTTACTAACTAATGACAAACATTTCATGAGAGGGCAATCTCAGATGGCCAAACTAAAATGTGCCTATTCATTGACCTAATTCTAATTATCCAACTCATATTCCACACAATCGTGAAGGGGGGGCATTGGTGGCTGTCTTTAAATTTAGGGAACATCAAGATTGCATTCTCATAATCCATAGTTATTGAGGTACATTTCTGCTCATTTTGCATTAACGTCACATATGGGTGGTAAAAGGCAGCCATCAACTGCCATTTATCATCCGGAGTTGACCAAGAACACATGGATCTAGGGAAGCCCAATTATAACCATGGAGGAGTCTAGGGAGTGGTAGTGATGAGGGTAAAAAGAGTTCATGCTTATATAGATTGGAGGAAATACCACTAGGCACAAGTAAAGTGTGCATGCAATGGGTGCAATTAGATTAGTACTTTTTTCATATACACTTAAAAATTGTACTGAAATACACGTTTTGATACTATTCAAATGGCATTGAATTTATTAAAAGTTCCAGGTTGGTTTATTTGGATTTTACGCTTTTGCTCTCATGTTGCATTGATAAAGTATGTGATTCTTTCATATGAAATATACATTAAGTGAAATATTTTTCAGAAGCACTATTTCATGCAGAACAGTGTTACTTGATATGTAATCAGTATTTGATCATAACTTTTGATACTTTTTGAATGAAATTGTACTTGATTTAACGTCACCAGGTCAATTACTTGGAAAGTTTATGCAGATATCATGCTGAATCAACAAGTTAAGTGTAGTTTCATATGAAACATATTTCACATAATGTTTCATGGCCAACAGAATTTATCATTTCTTATGGATTTATGTATGATATGACAATATATGGAAATGATTTGTGTTGCAAATGCTTTTGCTGAACATCATGAGTTCATGGTTTGTACGGGCCATCATTTTTCTTACCCTAACTACATTTAGAGAGACTGTGCATAACTAAGGAAGTCTTGAGTTTTCAAATTAATATGTAAGAAAAAACCTTTTGACTATCTTTAACAAATTTAATTCCAAACTTTTAAATCTTATTTTTACGTAAAACATGTGTTTGTATATGGAATGATGTCATGATGGCAAGATGGACTGATTATCAAGGTGATTTCACTCTACTCTGTTTCAAAAATTATATGGGACTGCAAACTTTACCTTGTCTTTGTGTTTGATGTGGAAATTGAAAAAAAAGGATCAAAGTATTTCTATCGCTGTGCCATCTGAATAGCACTGAGGGATGCTGTATTCATTACATCTTAAGAGATTTCTGACAAAACAGAGTATGCGTTGAGTTTGTAAAACTAATATTTTATATAAAACTCTCAGGTAATACACCATTTTAAATCTAAATTTCGAATCCCCAATTTTTGTTATGAAACAAATTTCTATATGAATTTTTTTTACAAACATGAGTCAGTGGAGCAAGGTCATTTCATTGTATTCTGCTTGGTGTTTGTATTGAATTGAATTCTAACCATCAATTTGTGTTTCCTGTTTTATACTGATATTGAAAAATGGTGGGTAACAAAACAGTATTTTCAATTGCTGCCACAACGAACAAACAGGGAGGGATGATGCCAGTTACATGTTGAGTTTACAAAAAAATATAAAAAATTATGCAGTAACAGTATTTTTAATCCACACTTTTCCTCCCTACTCTTTTGTATGAAACATGAGTTTCAATGAAATTTTACTTGAAGGTGAGATGTATGGAGCATTCCATTTGATTTTTAATGAAATTACTTTGACTAAGAAAACATTTACTACTGTTTCCAAACAAAGACGAGATTGAAAAAGAAAAGCACAGGAATAATAAATTTGCAGCGGGGGCAATGTGTCAGTGATGTTGGTAAAATGAAGAACCTCTTGATTTTAAATGCAATCTATTTTAATTGTTTTAGAAGAGGAGCCGTGAGGAGACAGTTTTTCTTATGAAATCAAAGTGGAACCAAAATTGTGTTCAGGGGAAGTGTCATTGAATCAATTTGCTAGATTGCTGTTTGGTGGATAATATTCTTTTCCACCATCAGTTTTTTCATCCTGAATCTGTGTTCTGTGTCCAGTTACTTGGTGCATATAAAATCCATTAGAAATTTGAAATTAGTAAAAGAGCAAAGTTATGTGACACATAATTTACTGTATGCATCATAAATTGTTGGGGACATTTGGGTGAACGGTGAAGTGTGAGACCAGGTTTAGAAAAAATGGTTCTTATTCCAAAATTTTGTTCTATTATTTAATCTGGGAATTCAAGACAGGAAGGAACAGAAGGCTGCAGTCATATCAACAGTGTTATGTTATTCTAGCCCTTTTTTGCTGTTCCAAAGCATGATAAGAGCTATTCAATGTACTACTTTTGAAAAAAGCCAAAGAAGGTGATTTTTCTCTGTTTTGTGTATATTTTAGTTCTTCACTTCCTTAGGAATTGATTTGTCCCTAGCCATTGATGCAAAACATGTTGGCCACACCTCAACCATGTACAACATATGTGGGATGACTATTGAAGACATAAGAGGTTTCTTCTTAACTGTGTGGAGATGCAGTGGGAGCAAGTCACATGGCCATGTTGCCGTTGAGAAGGGCAACTTATGAATTCAGGGATTCATCTGCTTGAGTCTTATAGGTACAAACAAAAATGTTAATGAACCTAGCCCAGTTTCACTTATACATTTATGTGCCTTATAATAAGGGCTTGTACAGTAGATGCAATCTCATTGTATCCAGTGCCAGTCAAAACACACAGATAGTTTCGAAGGACATGCAGCAGACCCTCAAAGATGAATTACCATACCAATAGATCTCCTCTGAACTGCCCAGAGAGTGAGAGAGAGCAAGAGAGAGAGAGAGAGAGAGAGAGAGAGAGAGAGAGAGAGAGAGAGAGAGAGAGAGAGAGAGAGAGAGAGAGAGAGAGAGAGAGAGAGAGAGAGAGAGAGAGAGAGAGAGAGAGAGAGAGAGAGAGAGAGAGAGAGAGAGAGAGAGAGAGAGAGAGAGAGAGAGAGAGAGAGAGAGAGAGAGAGAGAGAGAGAGAGAGAGAGAGAGAGAGAGAGAGAGAGAGAGAGAGAGAGAGAGAGAGAGAGAGAGAGAGAGAGAGAGAGAGAGAGAGAGAGAGAGAGAGAGAGAGAGAGAGAGAGAGAGAGAGAGAGAGAGAGAGAGAGAGAGAGAGAGAGAGTCTGTGAGTATGGTATGACTTTTTAGGCAACAAAACAAAATTATCATGAATGATGTCCTATGTAAGATCTATTTTGTAATGTGGGACATCCATCCTAGCTAAGATCTATTTTGTAATATGGGACAACCATAGGCATAACTTACATCTGTACTCTAGGAAACCCAGGTAGAATAATGCTATTAAATTTTGTGAATTATTTAATTAATCCAAATGAATACCCGCATTAGTTCAAATGAGGAGGGAACACCTTTGGGAGAATCGTTTCTGGGGTGAAATCCATGGGTATAATTCTCTGCAGGTTTACAGTGAGCATGTGCAAGAAAATGGTAAGCATCTGATGTGTTGAATTTGTGCTCTTGTTTACTGGAAGAGCTCGAACTGGTTTTGGGTATCAAGTGATGCTTTTTCTTGACAATAAAGACCTGGGGCTAGCAAGACTCATTAAAATCACTTGAAGCATCGTGTGGATCCATCTCTCATTCCTCCACGGGTCAAAATGGTTAAAAATCCATTTGAAATACTTAGCACTACTATTCAGGCAAAATAATTGCTAAAAGTTTGTATGGCAGATATGTTACTCCACATAAACACTCAATCTTTTCATGGTACCCATAATCAACTCAATTTCAGATAAAAAATCCTCTTTTGTTAAAGACTGTCTTTCAATGACAAATGAATATTACACTGTAAAAGAACCAACCTTTCAAACTATTTTTATTGCTTCTATGCAAAAGACTCCTTCAGTGAAACAATACTGGAGTGATTGCCACCACTTTTTGGTTTCAAAAAGTTTGATTATTCTATCCTGGAAAGGGAGAGTGGAGAACAGAGCAGTGTTCATTGCAATACTCATGATAACTGCACCCTGGAAAATCATTTTTTGGAAAGTGCGACCATTTGAACCTTGGCAGATTTTATTTACTTGCACTTGAGCAGACCCAGGTGTATGAATCTGCATCCTAGTGAATCTGGGTACAGCAAATCCACATCCAAGTGGATGTGACAGTGATGTGGTGCCCTGCTAGGTTGCAAATTCTGGCGGAATTCCGCTTTACTAGGGAATATTTAGTAATTTTGACAGTAACATGATTACTGTGATAGCGAGATTACTGTGAAAGAATTACTTATGTACTTTGTGAGATACTTAAGAAGTGTGACACCGTGACGTTACAAAGTAAGGCTCATTTTGACAAAATTTATTGTTATATTACCGGAACCTACAGTAATTACTGGAGGAATTTTGGTTTGGTACTCATTATTGTGTTCATGAGACAGTAACCAAAATCGGAATATACAACCTAGGTGTCCTGGTGAACCCAAAACAAATGATATTACTCCACAATCTTGTCCATTTCCAAAGAAAATAAAACAGGCATGTTTGCACGTGTGCAGAGCACATATGACAAAAGAGATATACGAAGCAAAAATGAAGACCTCAGGGAATCCCAAAAGGAAAGAAGTAATTACATGACACAGGGTCAACTGGCTCATCTCATGGTCATTGGAAGAAGGAGTAACTGGGCAAATAGGAGTAGAAGCTAGTAGAAATAAGACAGATTTTGATGTTTTGGTCCCACCTCACCTCCTTCACTATGACAAATTTCAATTTCAGAAATTTGTAACAGCAGACTGCAAATTATACGGATTCATATGTCCCGGATATACTAAAAATTTGGTGATGCACCGGTTCCTCCAGGGTTCTCTCCTGTTGGGAATGCTTGAGACTGATTTTTGAGTTCTGCCATGATGAAGGAAGGAACTGAGGTGGGGATCATAGTTCACTCCTATTTTGTATGAAATATGGTGTACTGGTAAGAAAATGTGTCATGCACTTACGTTGCAATATCGTGGGGGCTGGATCTGGCTTCATGATGAAAATCATGGGGCACCTGACCCCCATTTCAATCATTTTTATGTGTAGGGACTTTTATGATTGGCAGACGTTCCTACTATTTATGGGCAAGAATTCCCTGATTGTTTTTGTTATAAGTGGCGGTAATGTAAACAATACAATACATACAGTACAATAGATGTACCGTCACACACAAACGAGGTGTGTTGACTTGTTATTGGCTTTTTTCGGGCTACTTATGGTACAACAATAGAAGTACGATACAAAAAATACGTTGAGAATAATTGGCGACGCGAGAGAAAGTATGGTTGTCTTTTCAACGGATGCAACATTAAACTAAGAATGTTACAGCCTATTTAGAGACAAGACTATAGTTCGCTTGATGTCCACATCTTAAAAATCGGATGTTAGCTTGCCAACAGCAATTTTCGTCCGTTTTTCTTATCACCATTTCTAAGGGTCCGGGTTTTTATAGCCCCAGTCTTATATATCTAAATTCGTCTTCATGTCTGCTTAGGTAATATTGTTCCCTTTAATTGTGGGTACCTTCTAGGTATTAACTTTTGCAATCAATGGTACTTCTTAACTGTACAATATTGTGTTACCTTCAAGTTACCCTTAGAAATATATTCGTGACCCCCAAGAAATCTATGTCAGATTAAAATGACCGAATGACACCTCTCAAGCCCTCATTCTCAAAATTGAATTGTTCCTCCCAAGAAGTTTTGGTACATTCCGCTCACTTCTGTTAAGAGCGTATTCTGATCTCATTTTGTTAATAGGTTCACTTGGGATACAGGTTGGACCAACACATTTTCAAGAACTTCAAGTGATCCTCAAGTGAACTTGATCGGAAAGTGCCACCGCGCTTGCAACAGCCATTGCGGTCATTTTTGAAACAAAGCGACCACACAAAGAAATGGCCTTTTCAACCCTCGATCAGCCCTGAAAGTTCCGATATTGCCTGAGAGTGGACCAAATCACTTATCTAAATTCAACCTACCGTGATTGTGTGAGCAAAGCTTGCTTTATTTAACCCTCCAAAACATTCTGAACGTATTTTGTGTTAACTAGAACACTCTAAAAATTATTCTTAACCAACTAGACTACAATTCGCATCTAGTTGATACGTTCGGAATAATGACAGTTAATGATCTAAATCCATTTCGTATTTAGTTTATATTAAAACAGACGCAGAATGTACCTAGATAACCATCTTTCATGGCAAAAAACTCCCCAACATCATTATCCATACAAAATCACATCAATTCGATCCATCACATATTCCATCATAAATCAAATTGCATCTTGTCTTCATGATCGTTCCTTTCTTTTTTACCCACTTCTTTCACTACTCTTCCCCTCCTCCTGCTTTCTTCCTCCTGTCCTCAGCCATGCCATGCAAATCTTGCGGACACAAAATTTATCTTGTTCAAGATCACAAGGATCAGCTTCATGGCGAGCTGACCACACATGATCCCTCCCTCAACCAATCCATGAGACGCAACCATCTTTATCGCTCTTTCGTTTCTGCCGAATATGGATTATTGGATAGACACAATCTCGTGTGAAAATTCCTGATTGTGTGATCTCTTACATTCGTTCCATCTGTCCCAGTATGGATGGTACTTATACTGGGTTTCGTGCAGCTGGCAATACCAATGATGTCACACATAATGTGGACGATGCAATCTTGGAAAGAGTAGGGCATACAGAGAAGGAAGGAGAGGACAAGAATGTTAACATTCTAGATCAGTCAGCTGTGGCAGTTGAAAAAGAATTCGCATCATCCCCTGGAGCCATTTACGCTCGTGGTGATAAAATTCAATTGAACTTGTGTTTCAATCATCCCCAGTTTAGTTCTGATCACGTTCGTGCATTCGTGTTGCGCTGTCCCTTTGCTTCTTCCTGGGTTATTGAATTCAAAGACCAATTCACTAATGCATCGCTTATCTGTCATGATCAAACTATGTATAGCGAAGCTTTTATGCATTGTTTTACCAATGCTCATTATTGTACGAAATTTTACATCTCAGAGATGAATAATTAGAAGATAACTTTGTGTAAGAACTAATTAATTAATCTACTAACAAATAAAATATATTTCCCCGGTTGTTGGAAGTCTAGACAGCCTCGCCCTCTTCCTCATCCACATCATCGTCCTAGTCCCTCTCAATATCATGAATATCATCTTGAACTGCTGCCTTCCTCTTCTTCAAATGCAAATTATACTTCTTCCTCTGCTGAATATACAGTGGATTAGAAGTGATTACTGCATATGTCTTTTTCTTGTTTGGTTCCCTTGTATCTATTCCTATAGGCTTGTAATGGAACTTTGGGTTTGAGACCCACAAACCCGCCGTCTTCTCATGATGAGCAATCTGGAAACATGTCATCTGGCTAAACTCTGGGATCTGGAAAATGAATCTATCCAATGTCATTGGGACAGAATGAGCATGCTAAAAGCATTCTTCCTTCGTGCAGCCGACAATGTTCACAGAGGAGTACGATGTTTTCATTTTCTCACCACCTCCTTTCTCATTGGCAGACATTCGGAATTGTTTTTCAAGGTTACAAACGCAACAATGAATTCTACCTCTCCTTGGAGCAGCAGTCATGTTGTGTCCTGCTTCTATCATTGTGCTGTATGGCTCAATCTTGCCTCCGAATCAAAATTTGTTGCCGACTCATCCCAAAAAGCCAGCATCTGTTCTGCCAATGCCAAACGAAATAAGTCGTTTGTCAGTTCAAATCTGTCATCGTGGTCTTTCACGGACATATTCGATGCTTGTCTTCTGTTCACGACTATGAAATCAAACACTCCCATGAGTCCCATCCGATACCATATTTTAAACATCGTGTGGCCTGTGAAGCAACCCCCAATACACTTATCCTTATCCAAATTATCCACTCCTCCCATATAATTATCAGACGTGTACTTTTTTAATGCCTCGGGGATTGTAAATTCAATCTTGTCTGGGCCCATTCTAGGTTGAATGCTGACAAGACCAAAGATGCCGAGTGTGGAGATGAATGAAACCACTCGTTCCACTGACCAAAGAGAAGCTGGTTTGTAGGGTCGTACTTCAACAGGGATGTTCCACGCTGACAAGATTTCTTCAGATTCATTGTTTCAGAATTCCAACCCTTGCAATTGCTCCGAATTGTCCCAAAGGATAGAATGCCATACTTTTCTTGAAAAAGAACGAACAGGGATGGGGACGAATGTTGATTATCCATATAAATTTCATGGAAACCATCTGGGTCATTGGACAATCCAATTTTGATAATTGCATTAACAACAGCTTTCTGAGTGGTCGGTAGTACCAATGCTTTCTCAGCAATAAAAACATTTGTTTAATTTTTGCCTTGGTATACGTCAAGATGATGTACGAAATTGTTTCCCGCCATGGCATTTGCTACAACGAAGAAATCAATACGATACTTGTCAGGTTTGCTCGCATTGTATTGACGTACGGGATTGTACTTTGACTTATTGGCAATGCCACCCTCATCAAAGGAGAGAAAACAACCCGAAATGAAGGTTTTTTTTGCATGGTCATCCAAATAATTGATGGCAGTCCTCAATTGGTGACACTTATCCGAAATGTGTGTATCACCGAACTCTGGACGAAGTGAGGCTCGAATCTGAATGAATCAACCATAGGAGAATTTCCGATTGTACCACTCATGGGAGTTAAAGCCAAGCACGTCTACTCCTTTGCATGATGGATAAACCTTCTTCATTGGCACAAAATAATTTCGAATTGCTAACTGGCGGCCACTGTTATATCTTCTTTTTAAGGAAACAAGGCCAATTCCTTTTTGCGGGCTCCCGCTGCTGCTAAAAAATCTTGCAGCGGCTGCTTGTAATATAAGGGTACCATACTGGTGGCAGAACGATTGACTACGATTGACCTACAGCACCGGTGGCCAAACAGTTGACCTCGATTGAATTCCGCTGTGGACTTCAACCCCCTCCTCCCCGCATCTCACTCTTGGGTATTGGGCCAGTCATATGAAACACGCATCCCTCATCAGCAACCATGACAACGGACAACCTCTACACCACCTCCCTTGCCCATCGATCCATCGCACGTGCCGCCCTCCATCTGGGAATCGAGGGTATGGAAACGAAGGCATTAGAGGCGCTCGGTGGTGTTTTAGTAGATTATTTGGAGAGGGTCAGTTTGCGATTGCGATTGAATGAATTGTGCTTGCACGATGCCTTGTTCTAGTGGTGTGTTTTCGTTTTAGTGACGCTGAATCGTACAAGAAGAGCGGAATTCTGCGTTCTGCCGTGCCCCTACCGTGAATGTGTCTTTTGTGATTCCTACCACATAACCTTTGGGCATCACTCTCAATTCGAGCTGAGAAAAGTCGCGATTAATTAAGGCGCATTCTTTTATCGCGATCCGACTGTTTTGCTTCCATCTTCGAGAGTTTCCGTCGAAAGTCAGAGCCCTTCAAGTGATGTTTTCGTAATCATTTTCTCCCGTGTGTTTTTCGCGATGGACGGCATGCATATTTTTCTTTGTGGGAGCTATCAGTCAAGGATAACGCGAACAACACGAACATTGAGCCGGTTAATTAACATATAGGATGTAGATCTCTGCACGGATCTTTTTGCTGATTCTGCTTGCCACTGTTGGTTAGAATAAATGAAGATGGGGATCATTTTTTTATCATTTGATCACTGTCTTCTCTCTTCATGTTGGTGTCAAATTTTCGTCTCCCGTTGATAGATCTTGTTACTCAAATACTTTTTCTTTCAAAACTCATTCTTCAGATTGGAGCGACCATCTCCAATGCGGTTGAACTATCAGGTCGTTCTTCCGCACACGTCAACGTCTATGACGCGCTTAACGCCATTGAAGCATGCACCTTTCCAGCTGCGGAACATTTAGCTGCTTCGTTTACAACATCTGTGAATGCATCGTCTATTGGCAACGACCACGGAAGAAACGGAGTATCAATTGAGCCATCGCACCGAAGTAATTTCGGCGAATGGGAAAGCTTGGCATCGTTTCTGTTCGGACCGGAATGGTATTTGATTCCCTTGGAAGGTGAAGACCCCCTCGATGCTGCATCCCTTCGCGTAAGTGGAAGTGCTAACAAACCAGCGCCCTTTGACACCAACGGAGGGACAAGTAAAACGCCTGGAGGCAAAAGCATGCTGGCATTGATGTCCTCTGCGAATGCAGCCAACGCAGTGGTTGTCCCACCAACGACAGCCACGGGAAAACAACTGCCCATTTTGGCGGCATCCACTAGCACGAACACCACAGGAAGTACCGAAAAAAATGTGTCCTTCACATTCGATCGACATGGAAGCATCGGCAGCGGTAAGGGAAACGACGACATCCGAAAATCAACATCTTCGTCCATTGGTGGTTCAGGACGATGGCATGCTCCCTTTCTTGACACCGTAGAGCCATTTCCTATCGTGTCGTCATCTCGCAAGGAGAGAATTTCCAACCCCCACCGGTTAGGTGCCATTTCCAAGTCACTGCACGATTTAGCGTCTGAGAGGGAGGCATGCCGTGATACTACTGCTTTGCCAACATTGAAACGCAAGACGAGCGAGGGTACTGCTGAGAGCACGAACACGGGCAGTAAAAAGAACAAGGTGACGAAAAAAGATGGAGTACGGGAGACAGCGCAGATTGCGGAAGATGCTGCAATGAGAGAGGCATTGCGCTTGTCTGACGATGTCTGTCTAAGGAAATCTTCCTTCTATTGGGGTGGTATTTCTGATGAGACCACTGTCAGCAGTAAAATTTCGTCTTGTGATGCCAAATCGACGAATGCCACAGAAGGAGACAAGAAGTTTGGAAATGTATCGGCATCGGAGACTAAGTCTAGTGGCATTGCATCTACGAAAGTCAAATTCTCGACATCAGCATCCAATCCACCCGCAAATGCTCAGAATCACCCAAATGCCACTCGTGAACTCAATGTCCCATCCTCCAGCAATGCTCGCAGGAAACCATCCTATGTTCCCAACTTTTTACCCCACTTCCCACCTACACAAGAAATCATGGAACACGATCGGGAGTTATCATTATCTGCATCGAATGTCATGGGTAAAATACTTTCAAATGTTTTAGGCACTCGTGACAAGAAAAAACTGGCAATACGCCCTCAAGAAAAAACAGTACTTGACAACAAAAAGGAAAGAGATGAAGTGCGTCAATATGTCATTGAATTGGGCAAGTCATCTTCTTACTGGGGCTCTGGGTGGCTTGATTGTGACGAAAATACCAGCAGTCAAAGTGATATTGGTAAGACATGCTACAGCTCCATTGCGGTTGCAGGAGGATCAATCCCGGGATCCGATGGTATGACTACCAATGCGAATGACATGAAGGAGACGACGGGTGCGACAGCAAAAAAAGGTAACACAGACATGCAAGTTCTTCCGTTGGGTAGAGCGAGTTCATCAAGGATTTCAAAGATATTAGAGGGGAGTATGAATTGAGAGCGCTTCGTTTGGAAATTATTTGTGATTGCTAAATCAACTGCATCTGAACGGTTGTAATTGTTGCTCAGGCTTCCTGCATTTTGGTTAAAATTAGACAATTTTCATGAATTTATCTCTGTTACTATCACACATACCTATGAATAAGGACTTAAGGGAAAGTGTCTAAGTTAGTACTAATGGTATGAATCATACAAAAATTAACAGGACTGCATACAAAGGATTTTTGAGGACACTCTACAAGAATATGAAGGCTGACCCAGGGGCGTTGTGTATCTAACAGGTTTTTTCTGGTATTTGTTGACACATGGACAACTCCAGGAAGAATTAGCTATTGAGCCCCTTTCTCAGATTGGTAACAAAATGTACCGATCTTTCAAATTGTACTGATTAATCAAAAAGTACGTGGTTAAGGGAACAACCTTTTTTTCAATGATTATTATATATCAAGAATGGAGTAGGTACTATACCCAATAGTACAAGATTGAATTCACTTTGAACCACTATATGTCAGATATCTTTGGCCACTCGTGTGACCGCAATATCTGCACGCTGAGACCCAGCCAAGATTGCAAAACCCTATGGGACTGTCTTGAGAGCTTAAGTCCAGCTCCACACATTCTCAAGTGGTCAATAACACATCCTAAACTAGCCAACATATTGGGTCAATAATGATATAATGGTTCAAAGTCCAGCACGTAGAAACCGGTATATTTTCTAGGCGAAGATAGTTTTACACGTACTCTTATAGTATCGTACGCACACTCGAAAATGATTGGAAAGAACTCAACAGTACCTACCATACAATATAGATTAGTACCACATTACTCACACGTAGTTCAAATACCAATTCTTATGATACTGTGACCCCAATCCATGCACGGGACTGGTTAATAAATGACCTTTGACGGTACACGGAAAAGCCAATCTCCAAAAAGAAAACTAATCTCCCAAAAGAAAACCGGATACCTTATCATTTAAACGGAGGAATAGTACACAAAAAGAAAACCAATTCTCCAAAAGAAAACCAATCCCTAATTAATTTGCTGACACCAATAGGGAGATACATTATTTAAGCCTTTGAGCAGGTTGGAGACTTTCTTGAGAAGAAATTATCAAGATTAGATCGATTCTTTTCTGAGAATAGATCTAAACAAGTTATAGTCTAGGACCTGAAAACATAGTATAGGAACAACCAAAGATCCTAGATATTCTAAGTATGAAATAGATGTTGTAAGCTAGATCATTATTTCTTCTCTAGCCATTTCTTTTTTTAAAAAGTGCACTCTAGATCAAACAAATGTTGAGAATCTATTTCAGCATTCTAACATGATCTGGTTAGATTCTAATATTCTAAGTTTGATTTTTGTCTAGTTTTCTACATTAGCTCTAGCTGGTATCCATTCTTGTTAGTGCATCGCAAATCAGTCGTGAATAATAAATATTATTAACTTGTATGCTACATAAAGTATGATACCACAAGAGGAACAGTATTGTACGATTCCTACTCATTAGTTCTTGCTTCTAGGCACAAGGAAACATAGATATCTGTTGGAGAATAATCCATTTTCCCGGTGTTCCCTGAACTCCAACATCGCGCAAGATCAGGATATTTGTAAAGATGGGTACCAAAATGTACCTATATTGCAAAATGTACTGATTTCTTTTTCACGTAGATACCGTATCAATTCCTACTGTTAAATGTACCAATCAAAATGTACCATCGACATGTATTTGGACATTTTTAGAAATCAGTATATTTTCAAAGATCGGTTCATGAATGTACCAATATTTGAAAATGTACTTTTCTGACCATCCGTACAAGATGTAATCATATCAATATTCGACTAAATATGTTTCAACAGTCAATTGATCTTTGTGAAATTCAAAAAGTGACCATGACTTTCAACAACCAGCAGCCGTTCATTCCAAGTACTTGATTTCCTTGTAGGTGGAATGAGTTCTTAACAAGCGAAGACTGTTTTTGTTTTTGATGCAACTTTCCTTGAAGTCCTAAAGACATGTCATGACTAGCGTTTCTGTCATACAATCTGTTGACTTGTGCAAGTTCTCCCGGTGGTAGAGTGAGTTCATCAAAGATTTCAAAGGTACCAGAGGGGAGTATGAATTGAGAGCCCCTTGCATCAAAATGCTTGTGATTGCTGACATAGCAAATTCAGGCTTTCCTGTATTGTGGTCAAGAGTAGTCAATAATGCATGCTTTTATCTTGGTCACTATTGAACTTACTTTTGAATAAAGACAAGTCATGAAAAATGTTCATGTCAAACAAACATCAATGCCTTGAAGCTTGATTGAGATATTGCAAAGGATTCACACTCCAAATGTTAGAAGGAACACAGGAAGGATGGCAAAAATTGGACTGTGGTGGCACCACATGTTGAACTTATAAAGCTTTAGCAAAACTATAATGCTGGCATCCTAGGAGAGTTGATAGTTATAAGAGGCGCAACAAGATGTCAATACAGAAATTATTCTGATTGTGTTGTTTTAGTGGATATGATTCCAGGAGAAAGCGGCCTCAGTCTGACAAAGCTTCCCAAACAAGGAATAACAAGGAATGACTGTGTGGTCGTAGGCAAAGTGCCAGAATCCCAAGAATATGGGACATCCTAGGACACTGATTGATCTGCAATCTGCAATTGACTCAATATTGATGTCCTAGTATACTTTTACTTCAGCTTAGTGCAGTCGCATTTTGGCCCCAAGCCTCTCCAGATGTGCAACAACCAAAACACAATGGCATTTCCTTCCACTGTCCCAGACATGAGCACTATTGGAAAATTTGATAAACAGTGTGCCAACTGATTTTTCAGTTGACTTTTTTGTTCCTTTTAAAAAGAACATCTTTCTGGGACTAGCAGAAAGTAAATCACTTTCTCTAGGAAAAAAAGGTATACTACCAATGATTTAGTATGAATTTTAAGCTTAGTTTCACATGTCACTGTGTCCCATCCAAAAATTGCTGTAAAAGACACTGTCCAAGACATGTCCTGGACACGTCCTAGACATCTCGTGTTTTTAATGTTTTCAAATGAGGACACAGGACATTAAATTTTGGACACAGAGGAAATGACAGGCCGTGAGAGGACATGGAATGTTTACTTCATTTAAGGCTTCTTTTTGATACTTTCAGGTGAAATATACCAAGAGTATAGTGGTTGTTGCATGTATGTTATATTCATTTAAGTGCAATCAATAAAGCTTGTGTTACAAAAATACTTAAGCTACCTAGGTATGTACCTAGATACTGTTATGTAATCAATGTGAGTCAAAACTTCTGAGGACACGGGGCGGACATGGGACTCAACACTGATGTATGTCTGCATGTCCACAAAAAACTGTGCCCACGAGAAATTAATGAGATAGTACATATCCAAGGACATGTCCAGGACACATCCAAGGACATGTCCAGGACATGTCCAGGACATGTCCAGGACATGTCCAGGACATGTGAAACTAAGATTTTAAGTAGGAATATGTAGAATTGCAAAATAATTTTGCCTGTTGATGCCTTTCATGATCATGCCTCAAACAGGAGGGGATATCCTAGTTAAACCTACTTGCGCCTATCTAGGTCCGGAAAATTTGGTACCAGTAGAGTTTTGTTGCTGACACAGGGTCAAATGTTAACAAAAACAGTTGCCAAGGAGAATTCCCAAATTTACCCAGATCCAGTTTCTTTTGACATAAAGAAAAGATGTTTTGAAGAAAAGAACAGGTTGTACCCAAAATATAAAACACTGCAACAAAAAATACCAGTAACCTCCCTGTCCACTCAAGTGTACAGGGAGGTTACCGGAGCCCCAGGAATGATATCTTCCGGTAACCTCCCTGTACACTTCTGTAACCAATCGGTAAATTAGTGTACCGGAGGGTTACGGAGTCTACCAGTGGGTTACCGGAAATTTGAGGCCCAAATCAGTTGTTGGATTAATTTCTACGTACGATAGGAATTGGTATTTTTTGCAGGAAAACAGACTTCTCAGTAAGTCTCAGAAGCGGTATCAATCTAAGTAGTGACTATAACTGCATTACTTAATAGCTAAATCAATGTTTACCGGTGGCATACTGGAAGTGTACAGGTAAGTTACCGGAAGTGTACGGGAGGATAACCGGAAGTGTACGGGAGGGTTACCGGAGTGTACGTGAGGGTAACCGGAGGTGTACAGGAGGGATACAGGAGTGTACAGGAGAGCTACCGGGTCTGGTACATACTCATAGACTACCGAATAGTGTAAGATTGGGTGGAGTATCTCTACTAGTATGATTTAACATACTACATCATAATAAATTCTGGGCCCGCCCCATCATCTTCCCGAAGAACATGCCTTAATGCCACATAGTCCCAAATTTCAGCCCCAAACTAAAAAACACTCCTGCGGACCATCCGCACCAATACTAAGACTTGATTTTGTGTGCACACAAACAACATGCTATTGGAATGTAATGGCAAAAAATGAAGTTAATTGGAATTCAGTTGAAAGACAATTAAAAACACAATGAAGAACTTACACTTGCAGGCAGTGTAGTGAGCGGGAGGCAAAACTCAATCTCTGGGATGAGTTCTGGCCTTTAAGGTACAACAAAATTAACTATTTAATTGAAATCTAGCTGAATTAAGACATATGTAAAACAGGTTGATCTCATCTTAACTTACCACAAAATAATACCCGCCGCTGCCAATTAGTCTTGTCTACAAGGTGGTGCCATGCGGGAGGACTAGCTCAGTCTGCGGGTTGACTTTTGGCTGTTTCTGCGGTAAGCCTGTATAAGCATCCAATTGAAAATGAGGTGTGGTAAAAACATTTGTAAGTCATGTGATTTCATCAGAACTCACCTTCAAAAATTGAGGCGCCGGCGCCAATTAGTCTTGGATCAACGGCGGTGAAAGGCGGGAGGACTAACTCAGTCTGTGTGCTGATTTTCGGCCATTTCGCCAGTAAGCCTGTAGAAAAAAATTGAAAAAAATGACATGTGCTGTGTAAAATATAGGGAAAAAAGGTTGAGTTCATGAGAACTCACCCTGAAATATACCTGCTGCTGCCACTTGTTCTTGACTACTCGGCGGTGCCAGGTGTGAGTGCTAACTCAGTTGGGGGCTGAGTTTTGGACATTTCTGTGGTAGGTCTGTAAGAAATTAATTGAAAAAATTGACATGTGGTGAGTAAAACTTGGTACAAAAGGTTGAGTTCATCAGAACTCACCCTGAAATTATACGTGCCACTGCCAATTGTGGTTGGCTAGACAACGGTGCCAAGTGGGAGGACTAACTCAGTCTGTGGGCTGAGTTTCGGCCATTTCGCCAGTAGACCTGTAAATATTTAATTGGAAAAAAATTGACGTGTGGTGAGTATTATAATGGAAAAAGGGCAAGTTCCTCAGAACTCACATTTTAAATTTCACGTGCCGCTGCCAATTGTTCTTGGCTACAAGGCGGTGTCAGGCGGGAGGGCTAACTCAGTCTGAGGGCTGAGTTTCAGCCATTCCCACGTGGTAGGCCTGCAAATACTTAATTGAAAAAAAAGACGAATAAGGTGAGTAAAACTTGGTAGAAAAGGTTGAGATCATCAGAACTCACCCTGAAATTATACCTTCTGCTGCCAATTGTGGTTGGCTAGATGACTGTGCCAGGAGGGTAGACTAACTCAGTCTGGGGGCTGAGTTTCGGCCATTTCACCAGTAGGCTTGTAAATATTTAATTGAAAAAAATGACGTGTTGTGATTATAATAATGAATAATGGCAAGTTCATCATAACTCTCCTTAAAAATTGACATGCTGCTGCCAATTGTTCTTGGCTACAAGGCGGTGCCAGGCGGGAGGGCTGACACAACCTGTGGGCTGAGTTTCATCCATTCTCATGGTACGTCTGTAAATATTTAATTGAAAAAAATTGATGTGTGCTGAGTTGAATAATGGAAACATGGATGAGTTCATTACCCACCTTCCAAATTGAGCTGCCGCTGCCAATTGTGGCTGGTTACACGGCGGCGCCAGGAGTGATCCCAAACTCAGTCTGTGGACTGAGTTTCAGCAGTTCCCATGATGGGATGGTGGGGTATCAATGTAATTGAAAAAAATGGAGATGATAGGATAGAAGTGAGAGTGCACCCCATCTAGAGTTGCTGATGGTGCGAGCAACTGTGTTGTAGGTATGGTACGGTATTGCACCATACTATAATGTAGGTATATAAGTAGTATTTAGAGTTGTGTAATTCTTGTGTTGTATATTTTTGGCCCAGTATCAAGTGTAGAATATGCAGTCCTAGCTAGTGAAGACATACATCTTGTACAGGAATTCTCAACATTCGTACTTAATTCCTATTTGAAGGGTTTTTGAGAGATTTCGCAGATTAGGGCCCTAACCTAGCCAGTGAATGACGTACTTGTGTGACATGAATTCATAACATTCATATTTAATTCCTATATGGAGGGTGTTTTAAAAAATGACAGAACATATATAAAACCAATGGATTTGAAAATAAAAAATAGGACCAATAAGCTGTCACCAAAAAATTCAAAGACCAAGCCTAGAATTGACACCAAAACTATACCCAACAGGTGATCTTCCTATTTGTTGATTTGAAAAATATCAGTCATTACCACACAAACACTCGGGAGATTTTTTTGCTTCAAAGCTTAGCGTGATGAATATATATCTGTGGCTTAAACAATGTGTAAAAAACCGGTAACCCACCCGTACACTCTTGGAACTTCCAGTAACCTTCCGGTACTCTATCAACATCTGTATTAATGACACTCTCCATACTCAACTCACTTTGGGAGAGCAAAGGTAGAAGCTTGGCGGTGACTTTAATTTGATGCAACGTTATGAAGTGGATGCCGCAGATGTGGGGAGATGCTGCTCGTGTTTTGTGTGATGTAGCAGCCATTGTTGGACATTCAAGCCATGAGTAATGATTACAAAAGTATTACACTTTGACAGTCTTATTCAACAATTCAGCTTTTAGTAATTATGCACATGCCTGGTGTTTATCCACAGGATTGAAAAAACTTTCACCCACCTGATGTGGAATCTGAAACAAAGGAAACTGGCCCATCAATTGAAAGATTGGTTTCCACTTTGCAGTTAAGTCATGCTTGGCCAACTTCTAATGCAAATCTTTCCCTTCAATAAGCAAGAAGGTTTCAGTTTGTAAGTACATTGTTTCTTACAATGACTTCCCCACTCAACTACATTTTCCACCCATTCAATCTAATTGAATCCATTGGCAACTTCAAGCTCTCATGTTGACACCAATGTTGCTGTTTGTAATAAAACTCATTTACCTTTGGCACTAGAAGAGCCTGGCAAGCATGATTATTCTCGACAGCAACACATGGTTCATAACAATCTTGTGCACCCACTGACAACTTATCTAAACAAGCAAAAAAGGTCTCCTCTAACTCTCTGATGCACGTATCCAAAGTTGCAGCATTAATCCTACCACTCTGCTTCACCTTCTTTTCAATTGCTTTGACAACTGACTCTTGAAGAGTATCATTAAATGCATTCACCATGACCGTGTTTTCAATACACTGTTTCTTGAGTTCATTTAGTTGGCGCAATTGCTGGATGTGCAGGGGGTTTCTCTTACTACTGGAACAAGATCATTCAACTATAGTGTCATTTGTTCACTTACCAATTCTTGAAGGAAGGGACTGCTTAGAAGGGGAATCTTGTTTAAAGGATGGCCAACGTGCTTTTGACTAACACCCAACATAAAGGAGGAGTGGTGGTACATAAAAGCAAGCAAAACAGACAGGACACCCATTGGATCATGATCAAACACACCATGACAGAGCAATCGTAGTATGTTTATTTTTACTTGCAGGGATAAATTGCACATACTCCGCTCAATCTTGAACTATACTGTAGTCTAACAGTATATGCCAGACCTGGTAGCCCTCCCATACACTCTGGTAACACTCCAGTACACCTCCAGTTACCCTCCTGTACACTCCGGAAACCCTCCAGTACACTTCCAGTAACTTACCTGTACACTTCCGGTATGCCACTGGTTAACATTTTTTAGCTACTAAGTAATGCAGTTTTCCTGTAAAAATACCTATTCCTATCGTAAGTAGCAATAAATCCGAAGACTGGTGTAGGTCTGGAATTTCTGGTAACCCACTGGTAGACTCCAGTAACCCTCCAGTTCACTACCGTAAATCACCGTGCATAAGACCCAGGAAATGTCAAAAGATACCATTTTAGATGAAAATTAGATATTGCGATAACTTTTGAGATGGAAAACTTTTGTCTATTGTGTGACACACCCAAACCTGCAGAAGAAGGTAAGCTTTCTGGAGTATCTTATCCGTTTTGTCCAGAATCCATAATCGCTTAGTTTTCGAAATATATGCAGTTCAAAAATAGGGTATATCTTATAATCTGTGGGGTCTTATGCACCGTGATTTTAGTGTACCGGAGTGTTACAGTAGTGTACAGACAGGTTACCCAAATATACCATTCCCAGGGGCTCCGGTAACTTCCCTGAACACTCAGGGGGGCTCCAGTAACCTCACTGTACACTCGAGTGTGCAGGGAGGTTACCGGTGTTTTTCTTTGCAGTGGTCCAACATATACAAGCAGTGCATCATCAAAAATGCCAAACAAATCAAGGTGAGCATTGCAGATATTTTTGGGCACAAGACAACGTATTCCAATCAAGGAACAAGAACAAATGTGCTGCAACATGTTCAGGATCCAGACTCTGTGCCAGAACACTTGCAAGCTTGACATATGCTGGAAACAGTATGGGATCTTTTCCTTCAATCATGCGAATTCCTAATGCTTGATGCTCTCTTGCCACTGTCCTACAAGCTCCCTGCATATACAAAGAAATTTTCCGCCACAAGTCTTTTGAATTCCAAGTTGTGTGCTTCTAAGTGCCACACTCAACAAACAAGAAAAGAAGAGCAGAACAAGCACCAGAAAATGATCCCGCACCAAGGCAAATGGTCATAGTTGTTGTCACCATGGTTCCGGCATCTTCAGAAGTCAAGATTGCTTCGTGGCGGTCTTCTTAAATGTCTTCAAAAAGCTGCAAAGATCTTGAAAGAGAATTAATCAAAATTGATAGGGAATGTGGACTCGTCCCTGGGATTAATGGAATCAAAAACATCAACAATCACTGACTTGAGAGCATCTCTGTGTTTGTACAGGGGACCTCTCTTTATTCTCTTCTCACTACTCTGTTCATCTGCCATGGCAAGCCCCTGCAACAACACATTTTGCAACAAATCAGCAAGACAGGCAACTTGCAAAAAAACTGAACATTTTGGCGATAAAATTTCGGCAAAGTGGCGAATTTAGCGACTTGCGTGACTGAAACTTACGACATTAGGACGACTCGGACACCGAAAGTGACGACTTACAACCACTTGACGAGGCTGAGTCGTTGCCAGCCGTAACTTACGACCTGTTACGTCAACCAAAGTCGTGACTGACGACCCTGTTACGACAACCAAAGTCATCAGTTATGACCGTATAACGACAACCAAAGTTGTCAGTTAAGACCCTGTTACGTCAACCAAAGTCGTCAGTTAGACCCATGTTACAACAGCCAAAGTCGTCAATGACGACCATGTTACTACCTCCAGAGTCCTCTGCTTCGACTACACAAAAACATTGAAGTGGCCATTGCTTACACCACCACGAAAGATATTGTGGATTGAGTAATAGCTTTGTCCAAGACAATTACTCAAACAACACAACACAACACAAAACATGCGAATCAAAAAGGGCCACAACATTAATGCTTTCTCCTTTAACCACCACACGACAATCAACCGCTCAAAAGTTGAAGGAATTCTCAATCAACACGGCGTTGAACAGAACTTTCAATTGATCCTTTTTACAAGTCGAAGATACTTACTATTTATTGCATCAATTGTCTAATTTATAGTAATGCAGTTATGCTCTCAACAGTGATATTGGTTATTTGATCCAATAATTATCTTTGTATTACTAATGTAATTATTCGCATGCTGTTGATTGACTAGCAGTTGATTGTTGTGTGGTGGTTGAAGGAGAAGGCATTGATGTTGTGGCTCTTTTGATTCTCATGTTTTTTGTTTTGTTTTGTTTTGTTTTTTTGTTTTGCTTGAATAACTTTCTTGAACAAAGCTATTACTCCATCCACACTTCTTTTGCATACGAGACATAGTCAGTTCTTCTGCGTTGTTAATATCTTGTGTAGTGGCATAAGCAACGGCCACTTCAATTGTTTTGTGCAGTCAAAGCAGGTCAAAGAACGACCTCAGGTGTCAATGCCTGCTGCCATGCCCTTGGCCTGAAGTATTTGATCTCTTGCTTCTTGATCATAAAAATCCATCGCACAGTTGAACAACAGAATAATAGGGCGGCGTGGCATATTTTGGGTGGCGACGATTGATTATTAGGGACGACAATGTGAAGGGAAGTGCTGGGAGTCGTCCGAGTCCAAAATCACCGACTTAGTCTATGATTTTTCGTAGAGCCAATATTGGTGCTCTGGACCCGAGTAGGGTATTGTTGCATCGGGTGAGTCCGGCGCTATCCAGCAAAAAAATCCGATCGTGAAAACTCCGGCTGGTTGTTAAGTTACGGTCGACATGGTGGAGGGGTTTTGGAGATCTTGGATCTCTACTGGCGGACAATTTTTTTCTGTTGGGCATCAATTGAGAAAAGGGGTGTGTCACGTCATACTGCTTGGTGACAACAGCCAAAGTCGTCAAGTTATTACCTCCGAAGTCGTACTACCACCAAAGTCATAAGTTACGACAAGTTACTACCTCCTATGTCGTTGGTTTCTTTGCAAGCCTTGGACGGAGAATGTCCTGTGTCTCTTCATCTAATCCATCTGCCACAGAATCCACAAATGCCGCAATTTCATCATCTTTCTCTGTGTCTTCAGGGGCGGGGGGGGGGGCACGGCGGCGGCTTCTTCCACAACAGCAGGTTCTTCTTGGGTTGTAACTGGGGTGGCATCAGGATCATCAAGGGTGGCCACAGCAGCATTTATTACTGCTCACACCTGTGGATTAAGCTGCTGATCAAGATGAGGTAGTGGAATCCCAGTGGCCATGGGGGCAACAGGGGTGGGAGGGTGAGCAAGAACATGAATAGCACCTTCCCCCCAGCCCAGATAAGTGGAAACTGAGCCACCTTTCTTCAATGAGACAACTTTTTCACTTTTCACCACAACAGGTACTTCAACGATCTGAATAAATGTTATCACCAGGACACCACTAATTTTTCTTTGTAACATACATGGGTAGTCATCATGCTTTGATATTTGCTCACCTTTAACATTGATCTTACTCCCAAAATGGACTTGTTCGCGTGCGAAGTGCTCTCAAAGCACAAACGGAGACATCACCCACTAACCAAGCTCAAAAATGCCCCCTTATTTTAACCTTTTTTCTTCTTCTGTTTCAACGTTCCTTTTTGTCTATGCTGCAAATAATTTTGCAGTGGCTGCTAGTAGTCCCCTGTAGTTCCCTCTCGATTCCCTCTACCCTCCCTCTACCTCTCTCTCAGAAGAGCTCAGAAGTTACACTCTGCACAGCTTTCTATATTGCACCATACTACAAACGCTTTGCATCCTGTTAGATCCTCTCGCATCCCTCCTGCCCTCAAACCTCATGAAACTCACGCGTCAAACAGAACAAAGGAGGCGAGTTCTTGAAAGAGTTGTGGTAGAAGTTTGAGTGGCAGGTTAAATAGTGTAAAATGATAATCATCTATTTTAAGATGCCTGTCGAGATCACAGAATGAAATCACCTTGAGATTCCTGTTATCTGGCTGTGCTCGGCATCGATCGCTTGCTCTTGTATTGTGAAGGACAGCTTGTCACTCATGCAAGGCTGTTCGGATATATGAATGTGATGATTACTCTGCTTCTAAGACTTATCTCACCACCCTATTTCTCGGTGTATCAGATCCCACGGATTATAAGATATGTTTTTTTTCGATTTCATTGACATTTGTATTTTTCACCTAATAAAATGACCCTGGACGTTCTAAAGCCTTTATGGTTAGACTCACCTTTTTCACAGCAACACACCCATATGGATTGCTCCCTGTGATTCCACATGGTCGACGAGAAACTTCCGATGTCAGAGAAAGTCACCACACATCTCGAGCACATGGTGGAGGGGTGGACAGCACGGCAAAGCAAGAGAAGTGAAATAGTGGGAGAAATCGGAAAGATACCATTATTTTTTCTTGTGCTGGCACCACTAGCTTTGCACGGATTATAAGATATGTTTTAATGGGTATCAAGATTTTTTCTTGAAAAAATCTTAGTTTATTAGTATCAAGATTTTTTCTTGAAAAAATCTTAGTTTGTCATTAATTGAGAATTTTTCTCCTTCTCCTTCTCCAGTGAGACACTTTTTCACTATTTTCTTTTAAGGCAACATCATGTTATTTCTTGCTGTAAATACCTGTAAAATCTTCATCTTAAATGAGACACTTTTTTCACTATTGATTTTTCTAGGTTACACATATCATGAACGTTGCAGCGACTGCTTGTAATCTTTTGTCTTTTGACATTTGGTGGATCTTAGAGGGTTGCTAAACAGCTTTGACGTCCCAGAACGCCACATCCCCCTGGCGTCCCAGTACTTATTTACATAAGCCTCCTCACAAAAATCGATCGCGGGATCCCGTGACATGGACTAAGAAATGACTCTGACTGGTCCATGTCGCAGGATCCCAGGTTCTGCTCAACATCCACACTTTAAAGAACTTGGCATTCACCTAAGGGAAATAAGTATCTCAAGTAAATAAGCCGAGAAAACATAACCAGAAAGGATACTTTTAAGATCAAAAAAATTTCAAATTGTATTACCACTCATACCGTATTGTATGAAATACTTATATTATAATAATCTAACTACTGAATCTTCCAGGCCGGGAGGGGAGGCGGGATCTGCATTTTAGGGCGAAACTCAATAGGAGGGGGGCACGAAAAAAAGGCACGGGATCCCTGGGGGACGTGGCCTTATGGGACGTCAAAGCTGTTTAGTAACGCTCTTAGGCCCGTTCTGTCAATCCGATTTATCTCCTATTTTTGGCCGCCTATTTTGATTTGGCAATGCTCTGTATAGGCTCCAATGAATATATAGAGTTGTGTCTCGTCCGGGATTAAAAACCGGGATGACGGGATATCTCGGCCGGGATTGCCATCCCGTCCCGTCACCTGATCCGGGATTCCGGGATTAAGAGTGACGTGCTTAAAGTACTCCGCGGCAGAACTTGGTGCGATACAATATGTATGTTCGTACATCACGAACGGATTGTTCTTCTGGTATGTTACGTACCATACCTATATATTATTATTGTGACTGACATTTTTATTCCATGTAGCATTTTTATGGTATGTTACCCTACCCAATAAGGATAAGATCTTTGCGAACGCACTAAAATAGTGTATTGTACCTGCTAGCACGATTACATATATTTTGTGAGTCCTTTTTGTTCGTGAACTTTTCGTGCAATACGTGGACCAAGTATCCATCATCCCGGCTATATCCCAGTATATCCCGGAAAATCCCGGTCAATCCCGGATATTTGGTAATCCCGTCGAATCCCGGGATGATCCCGATCCCGTTGGGTCCCATCCCGGGACAATCCCATTCTCGCCGAAACGTCCGGGATGAGAACGGGACACAACTCTATGAATATAGGCCGTAAATAGGCAAAAACCTCTTTCAGGGGCAATAGATTGGAAATGAGGTTTTTGATCCTATTTATTTGCTTATTGAGATGTGACATGACATTTTAGATATTTTCTTCATTCACGTACATAACAAAAAATGCGAATCCACCCCGCCACGTGTTTCAATGTCACATCAAGATCGAGAGTGCCAAAATGTAATTTCTGTCAATAGACGTGATTTGGTGCCTATTTACGAGTCGAGTCAAAAATAAATAGGCTGTAACCTATTGATAAATAGGATTGACAGAACGGGTCTTATATTGTACCGAGATAGACCCAATAGCATCAAGCCGAATCCGAATCAAGCACTCTGACTTCGGAAGTTAATCTAGGTTAATCTCATGCGAACTCAATACAGGCCAACCTTAGACATTGCAGAACGCAGAGATCTCAAGCATGGATCTGCAAAAGTTCGACGGTTCACTCTCGGAACCTCTCCTCTTCCAAGACAAAATCACGAATATCAACAAAAACCAGCAATCAAAAACCCGACCAACCGAATCCTACCATGGCAAAGCCTCCCTCCTCTCCACAGGAATGCTTTTTGGCCTCAATCCCCAAGGAATTGTCGATTCTATCCCACATCCGAATAAACCATGCTTGTTATTTTCAGATTGGTGTCCAATTGGTGCGTGTGCTCATATTGCTTTGTTGGAAAAGGATTGGGAGGTTCGAGACACGACTTTTGGAGATTGCTCTGTCGATGATAAAAATGAGAGTTTGTTCACTGTGGTTCATGTTTGTCAAGCATTGGCTAATCATGACGACGGGGGAATGAGATTATTAAAAAAGATAACAAGCCCAAAAGGTGGAAAAGAAGCCGTGGGAAATACTCCTGTATTGGTTCACGAGAGTAATATTATAATCGAATCATGTTCGAGAGGAAGTGGGTTGTTGGGGTTGTTGTTACCAGGGTACATTGATGAAGCTGTTGGAAGAAAGAATTCCTTGAGACCAGATGATGCGGTTGGTTTGTACAATATGAATTTGGTGAGTGTTTGCAGTTGCCATTTTCGTTATTTTTCATACCGTCTCGAAATTTCCCATGTCACGTGCGTTGACTTTCTCCCACGTGAATAAGTTCATCCAACGACATTCCAATCTTCTCTATCTTGTCGACGAGCTCATTTGTTCCCAATCATCCATTCATCGGTTAAAACTTTCCTCTGACCTCCTTAGCCTACTTAAAACCATAGATTCTGATCTTCATAAATTTGAAGGTCCATATCTATGCGGCGAGCAATTCACCCTCGCAGATATCTGCGTGTATCCCTTTCTTGAACAAATAGTTGTCGTCTTGTCACACTATCGCAATTTCTTTATCCCACCGTCTTTGACGCATTTGATTACCTGGTACGACACAGTATCGCAACGTCATGCCGTGAGTCTGGCTACGGCTGATCGTAGTGATATCAGCATGAACACATATTGTTACGAGCAAAAGGGAAGAAAGCAGTATTTACTTGAAGTATACGAAAGTCAAGTTCGAGGAGAAAGGCAGCTGTTTCGAGAGTTGAATGATGACATGGGTCAGGCTGGAGTGAATGTTTACAGGGAAGTGATTGACGAGGAGAGAAGATATAAATTGTGTGAGGTCAAGACTTGTCAGAAATTGCAGAAATGTATTATTAGCTGAAATGATCGCAGTGCAAGTTCGAATATGCTTGCGTTAGTGTCTTCAGGCGTCTTGTATGATGACACACGTCAGAATCTAGAAATTTGATATTGGCTGTTGACTATAACATAGGTCGGACGCTGGTCGGAGGTATAGTAGATGAGATTTCTCGTGTCCAAATGTGCATTCGATCTGGAAGACTCAGAGGAAGAACTTGAAAACCATGTACTAAATTCTTTTTAGCTTTATTCAATATCACTGCAGCAATAGGTCTCAGTTGTGCATAGAAGAGTTTCTGCTTTCTCAATTGAAAACGTTCACGAGCCCAAATGATTCCCGAAGACATTCTTCCCTCCCCTCAACGTACTGCATTAAATAATCTTAGAAAACTGTTTCCTAGCGAAGTAGGTAAATGTTTGCTTGATTCCTTGTTTCAACAATCGTCATCACATCAGTGAACAATTTTCAAGCTAAAATCCACACAATCATATCCCTGCGTTAACTTCCCCTGACTTATCACATCTACATTCTCATCGAAATAGTCCGTCATGCTCTCCATAGTTATACCTCCACTCGCTTCTACAATGATATGCGGATATTTTTTCTTCAATACTGCTGCATCCAACTTTAATTTTTCGGGCTCAAAATTATCGAGCATCACAATATGAGCACCGGCTTCCGCTGCCTCCATTGCCTCCTCCAAAGATTGACATTCTACTTCAATCTTTTGAGTAAATCCACTTACAGTGGCGGCTTTTTTCACGGCATTAGTGATACTGCCCGCACTCCAAATATGGTTATCTTTCAACATTACCATTTGGCTCAAATCGAGACGATGGGTTGCACATCCTCCCACAAGTAGACCATATTTTTCTACAAGGCGGAATCCAGGAGTGGTCTTACGTGTGCCGGCAATCAATCCGTTCCAGTTGCGCGCAACGGCAATTTGCTTGCATTGATGACTGAGGGTGGCAACTCCACTGCAGCGAGACAAAGTGTTGAGTGCCGTTCGCTCGCCTCGAAGTAAATGGGAAACAGGACCAGTCACCGTTGCTAACAGGACTTTATTTGAAGAAGAAGCATCTAGCTTTGACCCCTCCTGGGCCACATCTTCCCAATTCACTGTACACCCGCCGCATACATCAAACACCTTTTCAAAAAAGGGGAGGCCTGCCAACACTCCCGGGCTTTTCATCCAAAGTTGCGCAGTCTGCATGGTGTTTCCGACGACATGACCACCCACATCGAAATGGCTGGGTATGTCGTCTTCGAGCCAGCGGGAGACAACGGAATATATTTGAGGTGGGGGTAGGAGGGACGAGAGGGGCGCATGTTGATCGATTTTCGTTGATTTCGTGTTATTATTTGTTGTGGAGGACATGTTGATTGTATCGGTGGTTGGGTGAGGTAGGGGGTTTCGCTTTGGATTTCAGCAGATTTCAGCACACTATGTTTTATTTGCCAAGAATTGCGTCAGGTCATCGGGCGTACATCTTCTATATGCCCTCATGATGACTATTAGAAATGTCACAATATTGCCGAAGTCATTAATTGTGATACCGTGTGATATTATGACCGATGTGTTGAATATCTTTTATTTTAGACCGGTTTCAGCCACGGCTACTATTTTTGGGTCTAGTGGCTATTTTCGACCAGACTTCGCCGAAATAGCAACTATACCCCAACATCGCCGACGCATTCACGGTAAGAATTCCGTCAAGTTGCCAAAAAAAAATAGTAAACGTAATTATTTTTTCTGACCGGTTCCTTTTCGAGGTCATTTTGGTGAACGGTTCTATATCTCTTTTTCGGTCACCAAAAATTTGCCAACTCACTTCATTCGGCTCTACAGTGCTTTCAGTAGCAATTCCTACGGAAGTCACAAGTCGTCGCCCAGCTGCCACCCATCATCTCAATCACGGTTCTGTTCCATCCTATTGGCCACTCGCCGCGATGGTTCATTTGTGGATGGATGAAACCATTTCATTGTTACTCGACGATTGCTTTGGTTCAGAAATTGCCTGGCCTCTCGTCGTACTTGTACATGGAGCCGGCACAAATCAACACTCTGCACTCTATGAATTCACACAATCCGGTTCGCCTTCGTCTCTGGCGGGGGATCACACACAACTTCCACCTTTTCTATTGGCCAATAACCAAGCAATCCACAAAAAGTATCACTCTTTGGGTTCTCTGAGGGAGCCACTCTTGCGGTGGAGCTGGCAACAACTCGTACGTTTCATGCCTTGATTCTTGCCTCGTATGGGTTCACTGGGACGTTGCCCACTATGGCGATTGAGCGACTGCAGGGTATGCCAGTCAGGGTTTTTCACTCCATTGGCGATGATGTTTACAGCGTCAAATGTTCCAACAGGCTTGTGGAGAGCTTGTTGAGCTATCAGAGCGGTATGGACGAGTTTAGTGTCGGAGATAAAGTGAAGTTTACCAAGTTGAAGCCAGTGGATAGGATGATTGTTGGAAATAATGCAATTAGTGATATGGGCGTTAGGGAGCATGTGCGATTGGCGTTGCGAGCTTCTAGAAGTGAGGAGGTGTTCTAGTGGATTTTACATCAGTAAACCATGAGAGAAGTGTTGGTAGAAAAACTGTATAATAAAAAAGCTGAACTTTTCACTGTGATAAAACATGCAATACACACTACCGTTTCACCTCGGATTATCCTCGTGAACTAGGTATTACACATCATAGAAGTGTATTGGAGAGAAAACTTCTTTTATTACATGATTAATTACAGTAGGGAGTATCAAAAAGGAGTTCGGGAAACAGCCGAAGTTATTGTGATGGCTCATCCATCCAGAGGAAACAATAAATCATAAGCATTGCCATCGTCCAGTTTAAGTTGGTCGAAGGATGCTGCAAAATCAGTGTTGGGAAACATATCTTCCATGAGTAAATCGGGATGGCACTCAGTTGAGATCCGAGTTCTTCTTGATACAGTGCATTTCGATGAAACGTCTCGTTGTGACTCTGTCTCTGAACAATTCCATCCTCGTCTTGACATCATGTTGAGGACGGTCCATGTGTAAAAAAAAGAGAGTTTTAGTAACCGAAAACATCACAAAATGACGATCGTGGTTCTTGCGACTGACGTCGGGTACTAAAACAATAGCAACCGTCACAAACGACGGTCACCAAAAATATTTAGCAACCGAAAAAATAGTAGCCGTGGCTGAAACCGGTCTTATATTATATATTATTTTCCTAGAGTATTCTGACCGGACCACGCACAGCACAACACGTGGAGCGACAATCCACCACAGTATGCGTCGAAACCACTACCAGACTTGTCAAAAACCACACTCCTCTCCCTCGATACATATCATTTTTGGGCTGGTTCGTCAACTGCGAATGGATATTGTGTGATCATCGTCTGATAGCAGGATGAAGTGGGGGGTGAATTGACGGGTGCGACAGCGTTGTAGGCAGAGAAGGGACTCCGAGTAGTGCTTTCCCCCTTCGCTGTTGCGTCCGTCGTTGATCTCACCTTCGTCTTGCAACAGCGATGACAGCACAATGTCCGTTTACTTGACTGCCAATGGACTTTGTGCCATCATCGTCTGATAGCAGGATGAAGTGGGGGGTGAATTGACGGGTGCGACAGCGTTGTAGGCAGAGAAGGGACTCTGAGGAGTGCTTTCCCCCTTCGCTGTTGCGTCCGTCGTTGATCTCCCTTCGTCTTGCAACAGCGATGACAGCACATGTTGGAGCAC